>PVKP010017566.1:0-35530 GCA_004027715.1 Plecturocebus donacophilus | reverse complement strand
AAATGGTTTTGAGGAAACTGGCTAGCCATGTGCAGAAAGCTGAAACTGGACCCCTTCCTTATACCTTCTACAAAAATTAACTCCAGATGGATAAAAGATTTCAATATAAGACCTAACACCATAAAAACCCTAGAAGAAAACCTAGGCAATACCATTCAGGACATAGGCATAGGCAAGGACTTCAAGACTAAAACCCCAGTTCTTTATGATTCAGTCCCTGCCTACCTCCCCGGTCTCATGTTCTGAAACTCCACAACCCAAGTCCTCTCTACAGCTATGGTCTACACTGCTAAAACGAGGCAGAAGAGACAGGGTGGTTGGGACCAGGAATCTCTGGGTTTAAAACCTCAGCCCTGGGCTCAGTCGTGCACTCATTTTGTGACAACAGGATAACTACTTTAAAATCCCAGACCATTCGGAGTCCAAAGATATTCAGTGTTTCCAGCAGATGCAAGGCACTCTCCATTCTGGTCCAGTCTCTCTCCCAAGGGTCCCCAGTACAGAAAATTTGCCTCAAGGCCCAGAGTGACTCATCCCAAATGGCCCAAGCCCAGAAATCTTAGGAGATCCAGTTTGTGTTTTGGGACTTTACCCAGGCAACAAAGGTTTCCAGAAGGGCAATTATAATCCTCCCCAAATTAGCTGCCCAGCTGCAGTTTGTAGAGGAGGTCCAGCATCTATCAGAAACATCCACTTGGGAAGAAACTGTATTTCCATAAGGAAACACGAGGAATGGGGGTGCCATTAATCATTACTTGGATACTTGGGATATGTGCTTTTTTCCCCCCTTTTTTGCCAACTCAAAATCCAGTCCTTTTCCTGTCAAATGTAACAGTGCCAGAGTGAAACTGACAAGACATACAATAAAGTTGAGGTAGAGAAACACAAAGACCTGGATAGTAACCTATTTATTTTCCAGGGGAAAAAAAGTAACAACTATTCTAGCTAAGAAAATAGCCCGGTATCTGGTCATTGTTTTTTCCTGTTTTCCCTTCAATTTAAGAGAAAAACTTTTCAAATTCACACAAAATGGAACACACTGTCTACTTTTCTGTGGCCATCTTCAAACACATAACCTTTCAGGTCACCATGAAACACTTTTTTTGAAATATGTCTCAATCTGTCTTTCGGTGTGACAATGAAATTACCAGGCAGTTCGGCATGTGACGTGACTGAATTAGGCAGCTATCATGATCAGACTCTGTTCTTTACTTCCTGAGAAAGGGACAGAAAGGATTGAAAAGAAAAAAAAAATCGTGGAATGGAATCACACCTGATTCTTTGTACGAGGGAAGTGGCCCTGTGAAATCACATCGTTCCCTTCTCCGAGAGATCTCAGGTCAGTTTAACTAGTAATGCAGAGCCAGATTTGCTTAAACTGCTCTCTCACCACTTCGCCAGCCTCCAATCTGTGACTCTATTAGCTCCATATACCTGTCCGACTCCCTTTGGACTGGCAGGGGACATCTCCGAGTGCCTGCAGGCTAATGTTATATAGAAGTACTTGACCTTTTTAAGAAACACTGATCAAATTTGTCTTGTATATTTCACTATATCACGGGAACAATTGTAAATGGCATATAAAAATTCAACAGCTGCTGGGATCAATAAGCTGCCCACCTAGTAATACAGGGATGTACAATACATAAATATGTTTTTTTTTTTAATTTATAAACACATGTTGCTACTGTCTTAGTCAAATCAGTTTCGTTCTTATGCTAGTGCAGGCCTAGCTTTCAGCCTGGCCTGATTAGAAGATGCCCACAGGATCAAACAAAATCCTCACCCCAAGCACCATCTTTTTGACTCGGGGCATTGTCCTAGAAGGATTATGTTAAAATGCAAATAATTCTATCTAGAAGTAACATTTTGGCTAATTAGCAGCTTCTAACATATCTGCATGGATATGTTTATTGATTTCGCTGGCAGAAAGCAAATCCTGAAGGAAAGGGGTCAAAGGCAGGTAAGTGTGATGAGGAGATGGTGGAGGGAAATCTAGGGCAAGCAGGAGTCAACTAAAAGTGTCCACACAAGTAGCCCAAGGCTGCAGAGGGGCCCTGGGACCACAGAGACCCAGCACTGCCTGCCCTGGGCCCCTTTTCTTCTTAAGGAAAGGCCAGGAACAATGTGTCTCCAAAGTGTCTTTGGCATTTGTAAGAACAACCCTTCGCTTAGAAACAGATACAAATAAAATGAGATTTGAGAATTTCTTCCGCAATTTAAAACAAAGAAATACAAATATTTTAACAAATCACTCAATAGCCAAGCAAATATGATGTGATATAATGTGATATGTTGGCCTGTTCATGTATCATACATAAGCCTTTCAAAATACACATTGTACTATAAAGAGATCGATCTCTCGATCTCTCTCTCTCTGTTTCCTTCTTCTCCCTCTATCAAATGGATTTAGAGGAAACTAAGACACTGTCCCATTGAAATGGCAGTCAAACACCAAAGAAATGTCAGAGAAGGCTTGAATAGAGAACACTGTACACATGCCAGACTCAAGGGGCTCTAGTAGCCGATGACTTCCTCATTTACCTGCACTGAGAGGACACACACACACACACACACACACACACACACACACACCCTGTTTAGCAAATACTCCCATTTGAAAACCTTCCAAATGTTTCTCTTCCTTCTCTAGAACAAAGCTACCTCACTGTCAATGAGATTTTCTATAAATGTGCTTCAATGGTCACATAGGTTAAAAAAAAAATTAATAGCCTAAGAAGCTAGGGCTAAAGACCAAAAAGTTAAAGCGCTTACAAGACAAATAATTTGAAGAGGTAGGATAAAATCAAAAACAATTTAAATGTTCCCAGCCTAAGAATTTATAAAAGACCAAGTCCTGACCTATAACAGAGATGAGAACTTTATTGGGCATGTAATTCAGAAAGGCAGGAAAAGCTGATACACAGAACACAATGAATGTCAGGTTCAGGATTTAAATCTCAGTCTGACAGGGTCGGGAAAACCAATACAATAATGCCAGGGAGGAGAGACGTGCTGTGCAAATCCAGTGCGGTTTAGAACTTTGACTGCATAATTAGCCCGTGTTGTAATTAAGAATCTAGAGGGCCTATTGAAATGAAAGCACAATGGGCAGATTTGGATTCTGCTGCATCGAACCAGAATACTTAACGCAGCAAGAGTTTTCTCTGAGTTTGGCTGGACACTTTGGTAGCTGACAGCCAGAGAGGCTTATAAAGATCTTCACACTACCTGTTTATAACAGACGTGACTGACAGAAGGGAAATATTTTAAAAGTCCTTAGATGGTGTCTGTATCTTTAGGTTTTCTATTTAGCTTCAGGAAAAAATACTTTTTTCCTGGTTATAGTTTCACTATCTTATCATAGAAAACTGAATTCATTACAGGCATGAGGTCAATGCTGTGTTGCTCTCTAAGCCAATGATAAACTGGCATTACAGGCTTGTTTTATTTATAGAGAACAATTATATCAAATTAGATGGGAAGGAAGAGAGGGAAGAATTTAGTTCCAATTAGAATAAGTGTCTTTGGAAGGCATCTACTACCAGTTTTCTAAAAATATAAGACAATGTCATGGGTTCTATCTTCGTCTTTTAAAAAAATCAGAGGAGACAAGTAAGACACTTACACACTACTGTGGTTATGAGCTAATTCAAAGGACCCACCTTTGCCCAAGAGTAAAGTCACCTGGGAAAGTAATGCACCCTGTTCATTTCCACTGCCCTTTCCCATAAACGAATAAAGAGACTCCAGTAGTCACTGCCTCAGCTCGTCATATAATTGGGCAAAATGAAACAAAGTAAGATAGACTTTTCTGTTCTGTTCTGTTCTTTCTTTTTAGGATAGTCCTCTAATACAAGTATTTGCAACACGAAAATAAAACATCACACTCTAGAGGAATAATAATGGAGATACGTCAGCCTCTGCAAGAGCTCCACACCATAAATGTTTGGCTCTTGGCACTTGTGAAATACTCATTTTGGTAATATTGTTTAAGGCAAGAGAAGAGGACACCAATTATCTTATTTTAGCAATGATACATCAAGAAAAAACTCCACTGGCTACTTAACAACCATCAAGGTACCCAGAATCTAAAGAAAAAAATGTCAGAGAAGCATCCACTTATGGATTCAGAATCTTAAATCCTAGGTGGGTGGTGACTTTAAGGAACTGACATTTATACGAATCAAGAAAGGAAACCCTCAGTAAAAAATGTGGTGAGCAGAAGCTCTTGGGCCCTTAATATAGTTTATCTTTCACATAAAGGTATCTTGAAAACCTTTACGCAAGTCCTTTATGAGGGAATAATTTCTGAGCTGGGGCAGACAATGGTCTTTCAAATCCATTCTCAGTTTAGAAAGCATTTGTAAGGAGGATTTTTTTCCCGGCCACCGCATGAGAAGTGTGTGATGCCCTTGGAAATCTCTGTAATTAACAATAAGCCTCTTTCACAATTGAAAGTGGACCCTCCTGCCCTAAAGTAGCACTGGTGTTTCTATTTCTGACCTACACCCTTCATTTTATGCGATGTCTTTGCAAAAACCAAGGGCAAGAACAACCTGGAGAGAAATTTTCAAATTTTGGACCAGAGCCACCAAATCAATAATGGCGGAACAAAATGAATTATCAACCTCCACTGCTTCAATCACAGGGAAAGGCAAGGAGTTAGCCAAAAGAGAAACTGCGGTCAATGTTAAGAAACAGAATGAATTGACTTTGAGGTAGGCTTATATCTAATTAAATGAGACTGGGGGCAAAGGTAAGGTAGACTCATCCGCAGCTGATAAGGAAGTGATCAGAGGAGGTGACTCAGCTCAACCAAACTGCCTTTCCCAAGCATAAAAGCAGAGCAGAAAGTGCTACGGGGTAGGGACCCACAGTGGAGAAACTGCAGGTTTTACAGAGGTGTGTTTTCCTCATCCTGTAACTATATGGATCAACAGCCTCAAACTCACATCACTAGCAAGTAAGTTACCATCAATATCCCAGGGTTCTGTGTGAACCTAAAGGAATAAAGTCCTTGCTGTGGGATGGCATATCAACTAAATGAAAGAGGAAAATGAAACTGGTATGTTATACCTACTAATGGTTTCTTACTTGTGAGCAAACAGTTTTGAAACTTTTGCCATGTATCCAGAGGGTTTATCATGAGAGTTCCCAGACTTTGGGTCACACCATCACAGCCACCCATCTGATGCTGGGTGAGTCTTTGGGAGGAGTGAGCAAGCTGTATCCAAAGACAGAAAACATTCCTGGTGACCTCTTCATGCATTCTCTTGTGGGCTTGGCACTAAGATACTCATAAAATGGGACTCAGTCTGAAATCTGTGTCATCAGCAATAATACCCTCCTTTTTCTTGAAGACGGAGGACTTCCAAGGACCTGGTGCAGGACCTTAAGATGTGCATGGAAGTGCCGTGTGTGAGGCTCAATGAGGCATCTGCTTTTAGTCTAGAGATCTTTGCAGGCACCAAGAGCTGGAGCAGAAAAATGAAACCTCATCTCTCCCACTGCACTTGCCATGCCAACATCAACCTCTAGTTACACCTGTACCCTGCACTAGAGAAAACTGCACTAAACTTTCAGGGCAGACAGTCCGATCAAAGCAGCAGCACTTTTCTGCTGTGCCCTAAGCCTTTCAAACACATACTCACATTTCCTGCCCCATCTGCAAACACAGAGTGTTCTTTAAATGTGTACAAATGGCACCCAGTGTTTTTGAAACACTCTTAAATAAGCCCAGGATGACTCACCATTTTTCTGGTCTTTTACGGCTAATTATATGTTCAAAAATCCCTTTAAAAGTCACAAAAATCTATCTCTATACTTTCAATGCATTTAAATGGCAAAAGGGACAGACATGAAGGAGGGGGACTGGCAAGGCCAATAAGAAATTAACATGAGCACTGAAAACGGTCTTTGGCCCTTTTATGGAGCTAAATTCACAAGAGTTGTGCATGTGCTTATCAGGAAATTATAGATCTTATTATTGGGGAATTGGGTGGCAGGTGCCAGAAACATTTAAATTCACTCCATTTCCAATTCATGAAGCCCATTGTAGCTTGGTACTATGGTTTTATTAGATTTGTACATTAGCCAGGAACCTATTATTATAATAAAATACAAAATATAGTTATTGTTTTCTTGCAGTGAGAATCTCAGTGTTATCTAACATTTTATTGTTTCCCCATCAAAAGAAATTCCAAGATTGGATTCTTTTTTTAGATTTTTAAAGAAATGTTGCTTCCTCTGTCTACTTTCCGTAAGAGTTCTTGCTTTATGCTGCTTGACGGGGAGAGAAAGAAAAAAGAAATTGAGATGGAGGCCATAAGTCACAGCAGTTTTCCTTTAATTACAGTATTGTACTTATATTTCTCATATTTTCTGCTGTTATCTCTGCCCAGTCAAACCTCCATTCCTTATTCAGTGCTCATTAATTGAGATGGTGTTTGGGGAAAGCTGATATATAGATATGAGTTTCATATGGCCAAGTGCTCACCTACTATTACACACCAAATGGAGTTCAATACTCGTAATGGCCAATTTAGCTACTTGTCATATGATACCCAGTCCTTCATCCATCCCCTACCGATGCTCTTACAATTCCTCTTTTCTCCTCTCTCTCTACCCACTTCATGCTATTATTTTCTCTCTTCAACAGAGAATGAAAATGTTTTAGAAATACTGAGAGGGGGTCATATTATCTGTAAGACACTGCAAAACTATGCTAGAGGCAATAACTTTACAGTTGGAAGGGGCCTTATAGATCACGCCTTCCAGCCTGTCATTTTTCAAATGAAGATAGGGTGACTCAGGAAGATCGCACTGCCTTAGCGGCAGAAATCAGACCTGCCACCCACTTAGGAAGATATCATTGAGCCCAATGTGCCAGCACTCAGCCAATGGCATCATCGTCCATAATCCTCAAGATGTCATGCGGTAGGTGCTAATATAGCTTCCACTTGGATGAGGAAATTGATGCACAGAGAGGTTAGGTAAGTTGATGAAAGTCACACAGATAATTAGTGGCCAAGTCAAGTTTCGAGCCCAAGTTACAGAGCCTACTGTGTGTGGTTAGAGGTGAGGCTCTATAACTTGGGCTCAGAACTTGACTCTGCCAAGTTTGTAATCTACCTAATTACAGAGCCTTATCTCTAACCACAATACACAGTATCATCTTCTCAGTACTACCATGAGCTGCCTTTATACTTAGTTATTATCTATCCACACACGTAAATTCATGGCTAGTGATGCTATTTTACAATAAATAAAATAAAGCATAGACTTTGGTGGGTTTGACTCCTGGCTCTGTCACTGATTAACTAGGGAGTTTGCATCATGGTCATTAACCTCTTAGAGTATTTTATTTGCCAAATAGAGACAATAACAGTACCCTCTCATGGAGTTATGATGAAAGTCAAATGAGATCACTCAGCCTTCTCTGTAACAGGTACTGACACCCCATGTTAAAGTCCTGGATACACAGTATCCATTAAATTAACCCACTGATCTCAACAGCATTGCAGCATTCCCATACGTGAAATGTACGATGCTCTACAAACGTTAAGTCACTGGAGTGATCAAATGTACAAGAAAGCTTCTCAAGAACATTTTATCTATCCACCTCTTTGAGCATTTTACCTCTCCAAAAGATCTGTTAAGTGAATCCTATCAATCCAAGGTTGTATGTGTCTGTGTGTGTAGGTGTGAACACACATGCTCATGCTAAGTCTATCTGAATACCAATTCCCTGTATTTTCCTGATTGAGACACCCTTTGGAAACTTTTACATTGCATTTCCTAGATACACTTACTAAAGTTGGGGAAATAATAATGGTTAATATCTGGGCCATTGCTATTTTTCAGGCACTTTGCTATCACAGCACATATAGCATTTTTGGACACAACTATTAGTATAATAAGTTGGATACCAAGCAATGCATCAGAAATTCAGGTTTCTTACTATACAGAAGTTTATACTGGAAAGTCAGGTTCAACTTACTCTAACTTTTTTCATTCACTCGTAGTTATTATTGAGCATCTACTATGATCAGGCACCAAACTAGGTGAGCACAAAAACAGTCAGCTCTCTTGAGGAGGTGATGGTCCATGAAGGAAATAAACATACAAATAAACCATGACAAGAAAACTGCAAGTGTGCCACAAACAATGCAAAGCTCGGTGGGTGCACTGCAAATAATGGTCTCCCTCTCTTGGAAAATAAGGAGAAGTTTCCCAAGCACACTTTAAGGAAATAAACCAAAACCACAGGCATTTAAGGGCTGATGTAGTTCCAGTCGCCTCTCTACCACTAACTTTCTGTGTGATCTTGTACAAGTCATTTGACTTTTCTAACCCTTTGTGTCTCTGTCTATAAAATGAGATTCGGAATATAAAACAGGGCTAACTAGAAATATCCACTCTTGCAGAGTAATGAGGATCACAAACTTTTGCAGGAGGTAGAATCTAAAATCTACACACATCAGGGGAAAATGGTGCATAGGCAGAATTCATGCTGAACTCCAGAGTAAGAAGTTGGCTTGTTTTTGGTAGGAAAAAAGCACATATATATATGGTATGAAAAATAAACCACTTTTCTTTACACACTAGAATCTCACTCAGGGTGGCCAATGAGTATACACTCTCTCCAACCCAATGTCAAGGCAGCAAAATAAATGCTAGGTCAGGAAAGAAGACGGGGGATTAGAAGGGAACGGGTGAGTTTGTGTTGTCTATATAAAGAGGAGTTCCTTCTGTCTGTCTCCCTTATTCTCTCTCTGACTCTCCATGTCTCTGTGTCTCTGACCTCTCCGACCCACTCTGCCACCCCATGCACCTAAGCCCTCTCCTCAGTTTTCCCTCTTAAATTCAAGTAAATTAAATAAATGCAAGGTATACTTTGCTGCATGTTAAAATGCTTTGCATAACTGGAAAGTGTAGTACAAATGCTGGTGATTGTTAATACTTTAAATTAACGCCTTTAAAAGACTACCCATAATTTTCCAGAAAGCTATGCCTTATATTGAGGCTCACAAGGAATGTATAATAGACTTTGGAAGAAATAGAAGCCAAGGAGATGGAGTCTTAAATCAGAGGGGTAGAGACACAGTAGTCCTTAGGAAGTTCTGGGTGTCAGGTGAGAGGAGGACTTGAATGCTTACTTCTCTTTTAATTATCTGATGCTCACACTACCCTCCTTTGTTGCCTTCAGCCAGAGCTGATAAGAAAAGGCACCAATAAATATCTTGGCAGTCTGAAGAGAGAAGCCATGTTTCATGGGACTCCCTGCTTCTACAGCTGTTGTTAAAATATTACTGCTAATTAGCTGGCTAGTTATATATAAACCCTTACAAAGGAGTATTTTTACACAATCATAAAATAAATTAAACTACCAAAAATTCATGCTGTTAATTAAAATAACCCCTGTAGGAGGGGGTAAAAAATCGCTACAAGGCTGAGGTAAACAGGAGGCAATTTCACAAGCACAAACTGATTAATTTTATTTCCCATTATATGTATTTGCTAATATCATCAAAATTGGGATATAAAGCAATTTTGCCTTGACAGTAGTTCAAATGAAGATGGTTCTAGCAGAGGAATGTGGCCAGTCAGATATACCCTTGGCCCTAAGGCCGTTCTCTCTCTGGCCAGAGTAAGTAGATTATCAGCAGAACTAGGGTCTAGATTGGGTGCACTTAGGGGCAGGGAGGGAGAAGGCCCTCTCCTCAGTCCATCCAAGCAGCCTCACTGAACTCTGAGATCATTGGTGGCATGACTGTGACAGTCACATCCCCTCTCATCCAAAGATGAAAATATTTGAGGATACAAGAGAAATTCTCTCTGCTGCTGAGGGGTGGTAGGAAGACAGAGAAAACGAACTAACCCACCTCCGTGAACTGGCCAGGGCAGTTCACTCTCAATTTACTAACACAGTTCGGCCATTCTTCTCTTGAGCATGTCTCTGCTGCCCCAGATTTTATAATGTAGCTTTACTTTTCTAAAGTTTGTGTATAATTTCTATACTTAAATAATTGCCCAAATCCCTTGTGGATCGTTCTTTTACAAAAGAACACAAGAGTTTAGTAAAAAGAAAAAGAAAAAAACATAGAAAATACTTTTGTAACCAAAAAAAAAAAAAAAATGCTATTTAGGAAAGAATAAACTTGAACTTTCAGGGTGTTTGGCTCTTTCTGGCAGCCAAATTAAACATAGACTTGAACTCAGCTGGAAGACCCCTCCATAGGCATAACATTTATATCTCCCCAGCCTCCCCTCCCCCAGTCGTTCAAAGTAAATATTCATCCGAAAAAAATAAATGTTCCTTGCAAGCACAAACATATTATTTTACATCCTTTTTGGTCAACCAGGAAAGTTTTTCAATCCCTTTGGACGCATAATGAGTTTTGCTATTTTATAGGCTCCTGATGTGGGGCTTTTCCGTTCTCATACCGCTTAAATTGCACCTGCAGGCTCACACCTTATTTAGCACCTAGGTTTATGGATGGCGCTTCAGGAAGACCCACCAGTTTTGTCGATGGGACGCCAAACATCTGCGAGAATAAGCAAAAATTTCAGGCCTAAATCCAGATGTTTTGCCTATGCAACTCCAAACATCCAGATGTTTGGGGGGGGACAGTGTTTTATAAATAATGCTCTGCCTTTGACAAAGAAAATGAACAGGTGCATGAACAATCCAAAAGAGCAGATAACATGAGAAAAACTCATTGCGACTTCTGTATGTGGATGAATATTTTATCCCTGTCGTTTTGCTCTGCTATCAAGTTTTCTTACAAGCCACATTTTGTACAGATTCGTGTTAACATTAGCCAGCATTTCCCCAGCTATTAGGGAGGCAATAATCAGAGTGCTGCGCCATGCTAGAACGCCAACCCTAGGTTCTATTGATTCTCTTCTCCTTAATAAGTCCAGCCCACTAGTGCTGCCCTGATGAGAGATCTCTTTACCCCTCATGCCGATGAAACACAACCTTACACGGGGTGTTCCAGCCCCCAGCTTCCACCTCCACACAGCAGCTGAGTGGCAGTTCTAAAACCCTACCTGAGGCTCTCACTCTTCCCACTCAAGGCTCTCTTCAGAGCCTCATCTTCAGGACAGAGCCCAACACGCTTGGCATGGTCGACAGGGCTCTAGGCCAGCTGGCCACAGCCTCGTCCCAGCACTGGCCCTGTGCTCTAGCCCATGACGGATAACTTGAAGCATTCTGGAATATTCCTGTGAGTCTTCAGGCCTGCTTATCTCTGTAGCTGCAGTTTTGCTACCTGGACCACCTTCCCTCCCTTGCTGGCTTGGAAGATGTCCTCCCTTAATTCACAAGGACTCGGATGTCACCATCTCTATAAAGTCTGTGGTGACTTCAGCAGCAGAGTTTGTGGCTCCATCCTCAGTGCTCACATGGCACTTATCTCAGGGCATCCTTTCCCTCTACTGATCTATCTGTCCCATAGCCAACCATGACCAGGTCTGTCATCTTCACTCCCTAAACAATTCTTAAAGTCTCAATAGCCTTGATGTTAAGATAAAGACCAAAATCTATAGCCCATGAAGCCCTGCTGAGTTCCTGACCTCTGCTCTCTGGGACTCCAGTCCTGCTGGTTCCCATCACTCCCAGAGTCCTTACGCTCACTCCCATCACAGCAATTCCATCCTCCTGACAGGGATGCTAGCCCCTCCTCACTCCTCCAGCCTCAGAACCTCACCAATTCCCAATCGTCCTTCACAACTCAGAGAAAACAGTCTGTTTGTTGGGGAAACCTTTCCCCATCCCCCTATTCCACTTAGCTGGAGTCAAATTTTATGGTTGTATGTACTCAGGACCATGCCCCTTTTCCTCATTGCAATTTTATTATATTTCATGAAAGTGAATTTCTGAGTCATGTCTTTCTCTTCCATTAGACTGCAACTTCCACAAGGGTAGGGCTGGCATCCTTGCTCCATTATATCCCTAGCCCACAGCAAGGTACCTGGTTCACCAGAGCTGCTCATGAAGGAGTAGATGAATAATTTACATCCATTCAACATACCATCATGACCGTAATTCACTCCTGGAGTGCAGAAGCTATATTTTATTAATATTTGGAACCCAGCACAAATTGAGTACTCATTATGCACTTGTTGAAAGAATATCAGATGCAGATATTAGAGACTGTGGATCAGCAGCCGAGCATCCCACCTCACCTAGCAGTGAACTCCCCATCTCTGAAATTATACAAGAAGAAGACATAAGGAATGCATCAGGAGTGGTCTGGAAGTAATTCGGTCAATGAACTTGATGATCATTCATATCCCTTCCTAACCTCGTGTGCTATGGTACAACTAGAAAAGACTAGAAAGAGGATGGAGGTAAGGAAAAGAGAGCTGCACAAATGAATGAAACTGCAACACCCTCAGAAAGGAGAGTGTCATGGCAAACAGAAGGAGTAGGGTTTTTGCCAAGGTTCTCTTAATTGCTGGCAGGTAGCAGACTTGAGAGGCTCTGTACAATATAGGTGTGAAGGCTGAAAGAGAGATGTCAAAGATAATAGCTTTAACCAGTTGTCTGATGGCTACTCCTTCCTCCTTTGCCTGGCCCTTATTTCTAGATTTAGATACAGCTCAAAAGAGACTCAGACTTTGACAAGCCAGGCAGAAAATTGTGCTAGTCACATGGAATCATTTTGACTGTTTTCTCAGCTGTTTCCTAGGAAAACACATTTAACATTTGTCACCCTCATTCCTGATAAGGAAAGCGATTTCTCTTTCTCCTAAAGCAAAAGACCCAAGATGGATTTGGCATTTGTTGAGTGAGGAGTAGGGTTCATGTTAATGGTATGTTGAGGGTTTGTTTTTACACTCTTCCTATATTTTCACATTCAGTAAACTAAATGAATTGTCCACACCTCCTGTGGGGCTTCCTAATAAAATAATCCCACCAGGAAATGGTTCTCTTCCAGGCCCTTCACAATTTCTCTTTCCAATCTCCCAGTCTCATGTCTTTGGCCATAATTAATCTATTCCTCGAATATAAGAATACCCTCAAATACCGGGGGTAGAAGTAGAGGGGAAGAGAAAAAGGATAAAACCAGAATCGAGCAACGCATGAATGGAGGGGTACACAGAACTGCCTTTGATTTTTCTACATCTTTAAGTTGATAATTACAATATTTCAAATATTAGGTCTTATTGTGAGATTGTCCATTTTTTAGCATATATCATGTGACATATTCTTTGGACATATTAGTTCACTGGTGTTCAATTACCTTGTAAGTTTTGTGTTATCTTTCTTATTTAATAGGGGAAGAGATTAAGGCTTAGACAGACTAACTACCATGCCCAAAGTCACACAGCCAATAAGTGCTGGAGCCAGGATTCAAACCCAGGTTTTCTGCCTCCCAATCCACATCTAATAACCACATCGGTACAGTTTTAAGGAGAGTCACAGAGATTTTCATTAACAAAGACCCAGTATGCTCTCACACTAAAGCAACCAGGACAACCTGCCTCCCAAGAGGACATTTGAAAATGTCTAGAGACATTTTTGGTTGTTACAAATGGATAGGTGTTACTGGCATCTGGTGAATAGAGGATGCCCCAAACATTCTACAATTCACAGACAGACCCCCAACAAGGAACTATCACGTCCAAAACATGACTAGCACTGTAGTCAAGAAACGCTACACTAAATGCTCTCAGCATTATATAAAATGGGTTCTCTGCTGCCAACTTGTGACCTTCTATATTGAAAAGGGGAACAGCTCATAACTCCTTGATATACAGTTACATGCTAGCAGTGTCTGGAATTGGCCAATGTTTTTCTTGAGAATGGAGAAAAAAAGAAGGATGGAGAAAGAACAGGAGGGAAAGAAGAAAAAGAAAAAAGAAAGGAGAAAACATTAGAAACTGACAATCTGCAGCGTTCAACAGCTGGATCGCATTACATGGAAATCAGTCTCAGTGATAGCACAACAGGCTGCTTTTGTGTCTTCATGAATAACACAATGTGCTGGGTAAATGCTTTTCCCCATTTAGAAACAGGTAGTTAATGAGAATTGAAGTGATCAAATACTGCGTACCCCAAGGTTACTTACATCATGGGCCTGGGTGGCCCCAAGCTCATAAATAAAGCATTGGAGCGTCTTATTTTAGGCCTGGTCAGATAAGCAGTGCTTGCATCATGTGAACAGAGCCCACAGCGCAATATGACACTGAGCCTGGCAATTCGAGGACCTCTCAGAATGTGACATTTCAAGCACAGTACACTGAGTTTACACCCTGTGGAAGCTTCGAGGCCCATCATGCCACAATTTTCCATCATCTTTTTGATTAAGCTGCCGAGAGAGAAGGCTGTCACTGAGCCGGACTTTAAATGATGCCAACTTCATTCCCTACTATGCAGAAGTTAATTTGAGGCACATTTGCAACTTATAACTCTGATTTACTCATTTGCTGGTACGAGGACCACACACAGCTTGACAACCTGCCAGCTTGCATAGACTATTCCCTCAGAAAAGGTTTGGACCAAGTCAAGACCCAGCTTGGCAGCTCAAAATACAGCTGCTAGACAATGGCAGAATGCAGTGTTGAATATAAGAAAAGAAAATACCTCCTCTTTGCCTCAAATTTTTACATATGATTATGTAATCATATCCCTATTCAGATACTTTGACATAAATCGTGCTTAATTAAATTGTTGCTATTTGTTGTTTTATTATTAGTACATGGCTTGTTTGTGATATGTACTTGCAAGCCATGTGTGTGTGTGTGCACGCACACACACACACACACACACACACACACACACTCTCTTATGCTTGGTTCTAGTACTGTTGTTGCTTTGAAAGTAATGAAAATGCTCTCTATGAATAATTTCTCTATTTGATAGAATCAACAGCAATTTTAAATAATGCCTGCTCCTCTGGTACACAAATGACTAGATGGATAACTCTAAAGTAATAATTTTCTGGTGTTGTGTTTTTCTCCTAGATTTCCTATAATCTGTTAATATCAATCAAATAATATTCATATATTTCTATTATTCAATATTATCAATCAAATAATACATTATTGGCATGAAGTAAATTCTTCCTACTATAAAAAACTTACTCACACAATAAATGTATTTCCCTGTTCTTCATATTGTGCTGTTTCTCATTCAGACCCTGAAATCCCAAAGACACGTCTTCAACAAATGTTTTTGCCCGGGCATACCGTACAATCCCAGGACTTTTGGAGGCTGAGTCGGGCAGACCGCTGGAGCCCAGGGGTTCAAGACCAGTTTGGGCAACGTGGTGAAACCCCTTCTCTACAAAAATTAGCCGGGTGTGGTGGCATGTATCTGTAGCCCCAGCTACTCAGGAGGCTGAGGTGGGAGAATTGCTTGAGCCTGGGAGGTTCAAGGCTGCAGTGAGCCATCATGACACCATTGTACTCCAACCTGGGTGACAGAGCCAGACCCTATCAAAAGCAAATTAATTAAATAAACAAATGTTTGTAAACAAATTTGGGGTAAAACATAAGTTTTAAATTTTCTAGGAGATTGTATCACTAATTGGTCATTAACTGAAAGTCACCACCAAGTCACCCACAAAACCATCTTCCAAGAGCTGGGTTCCTCTAAACACAAATCCCATCCCCTGCTCCATGGGGAGCCTGCTCTAAAGACTACTCTTCTGCCTCTGACAGGGTTTCTCAAAGTGTGAGCCACGGAATACCAGCCTGTAAGAAATGAAGATTCCAATGCACGTGTTGAGTGCTTGCAAGGAAAGCACAGTGTGCTTATCAGAAACGAAAATCCCTAGCACCCGCCAAACCAATTCGATCTGAATCTTGGGAGATCTGCACTTCCAACAGTATTTTCAGGTGAAATTGTCTTCTTCCTTGAGTCTTGAAGCATGTGGATTGGGTGCAGAAGAAAGAGTGAGGTTGTGAAAACTGTACTCCTAAACTCACTATATTTGAAATAAACTAGTATCAAAATTTTCAAGCGAAAAATCATCAGTTCACTAATGCCCTACATCCTCTGGTCTTTGGATTGATAACCTCCAATTTTGCAGAGCAACCCCCTTGCTCTACAAAAGGGGACATTGAGTTATCCTCATTATATCATGTATACTAAGGGAAGAAACTAGAAATACCAGTATGTTTCCATGATATACTTTAGAATAAATTTTCAGCCACAATTTTTTTTAAAGTTTGCTCCAGATAATCTGATAAAACTCCATTTACCTCCAGTTCATAAAAGTTTTACTATATTTCACCAGATAATTATCCCTTTGGTTTTCTATTTCAGCTTATCATCATTATGAAGACAGAGTAAGGAGAGTTTTAATTCAAAATTTCAGAAGACACTCAAAAGTAAAAGAGCAGCATAATTTACACCAAAGATATCAGCTATACACTAAGAATTATATCTCAACCCCACGTGGCACACACACAGATTGCCAATTCCAAAGACTTTTGTGAACCACACTCGAGGTAGTTGCCACGATTGGCTGGGTAAGTGTATGCAGTGTGTGGATTTGGCACGTTGCAATCATTCGTGATTATTGTGCTGCAGCTGGGATCCTGTGAATGGAGTTGCAGGGCCCATTTCACCTACCATACATTTCTACAGCCCACAAATGAAGAGATTTGCGGATACAAATTGGCATTCACTCATTCCCACCAACTAAAATGTAAGCACTTTAGGGAGAAGAACTGTGTCTCCTATTCCTATTGTGCCCCTCACCCTGCTCCCCGCTCCACCCACCTAATATCCATCTGTCTGGGAACAGAGTGTCCCTTCCCAAAAGACAGCTGTAGCATTATAAGAGCCATTCCATAAAGGCCAGCATTTATGGGATGAAGAAAGTCTTCACCCCTGGTTTATGGCTACAAAGACTAAACAAAGCACATTACCTGCCAAAACTCAAAAAAACCCTGTATTCCTTCTCTCTTTTTTTTTTTTTTTTCTTTTAAGACAGAGTCTTGCTCTCGTCACACAGGCTGGAGTGCAATGGAGTGATCTTGGCTCACTACAATCTCCGCCTCCCGGATTCAAGCAATTCTCCTACCTCAGGCTCCCTCGTAGCTGTGATTATGAGTGCCCACCACCATTCCTGGCTAATTTTCCTATTTTCAGTGGAGATGGGGTTTCACCATGTTGGCCAGGCTGGTCTTGAACTCCTGACCTCGTGATCTGCTCACTTTGGCCTCCCAAAGTGCTGGGATTACAGGTGTGAGCCACTGTGCCTGGTCTAGAACCCTGTATTTCTTAAATAGAGACATGAACTGCTTCCCCAAAAGAGCTGGAGATAAGATAGCAGCCACACCACCCACCGCTGGGGGAAAAAAAATGTGTATTATCAGCAAGCTTTGTGCAAATTCAGCTCCTTTTACTCTGTAACTACAGAGAACCCAAGTGTCATACCCTTCCCCAGCAACCATGACATCTTTATCTGGAACCCAGCTGTATTTGAGATTTACTGTGTGGCCTTGGGCAGCTCATTTAACCTCTCAGTGTCTTAATTTCTTCATTTGGAAAATGAAGACGCTACCTATATCATGGGCACAGCATTTCAAGGTTAATGCATGAGGCTAATATTGAAATTCAGCTTAGCAGGGGAACGTCTAATTCTGGGGAGGAAGTCAGGCACAGCAGTGCCCTTCTGGGGGTTATAACATGTGCAGGATCACAGAGCCGGGCCCTAAGGTCAGGAATGCACATGGCAAGCTCAATAAGCCACTCCAAATTCACCACCTGGAGTCTTTTATTGTTATTGCCAAGCAGAGTTGATAAAGCAAACAGAGCAAAGGGTCGGGAGGCCTAATTTATCAAATGTTATTGATACAGATCTCATATTGACAGGCAATGAGCCACTTTTAGATTCAGACCCATAAATCCATTTTATAATACAGTCCAATCCCAACACTTCGCCCCCAAATCCATCCATCTAGACATTAGAAATCCATCCCGCTTTCCCTGCAGTCTGTCAAATGTCACCACAGAGTGCAGAAGCCACCCTGCCAAGTCTATATCCTGAACTAAATCCCAATGGAAACTTCCCAGATATAAATAACCACTATGAACATACAGGAAAGAAAAATAGCTATGAAGTTGCACTCTTACTTTTTTTTTTCTTTTTAGCCTGTGACAAGTAAAAATCATAGAGTTACTCACTCTCCAGAAACAATCTAAAACCAGAAGGTTTAACCAATCCAATTTTCTAGTCACTGTGACAACTATTTTAATCTGTGAGGCAGCGTTCAGGACATGTACACAGCCCTAGCCTATGGCTGTTTCACAGGCAGCCCCTGCTGGAAACTGCAAAAGCAGCTTCCGTTCCTGGACTCACTGTGGGCAGTGGCATTTGATGACATTCAGGGTCTCACACTATGAAGACAGAATTCTCCAGTTACCGTTAGAGAAGGAGGAACCTTCTTTCAACTTGAGGGTTGACAGTAAGGTCCTGGAAGAGCGATTGGGAGGAAACCCCAGGTTAACAGTGGGAGGAGAACCTCACTCAATGTTTTGGCAAGGCAGGAAAAAGTGACATAGAGAAATCAGAGAACTGAGCCTGAACGTGGGCCTATCTGGGCTTGAATCACACAGAGCCAAATGTGTGTGAATTTGATTAAACTAGACCTCCCTAAGCCTCAATTTCCCCACTGGTGACAGGTGAAGGGGGTTGTGTAAGATTCAAATAGTACAAAAGCTCCTAGCACATAGTAAGTGCTCAGTAAGTGTTTGTTAAACCATAATCTGAATCAAGAAATTTGGAATTTTTGATATCATTCATTAACCAATGGGCAGAAGTTCATTTATTGAATGCACACCTTATGTCAAGGACAGCACTAAACAGTGGGAATAGAGAGGTGAAAAGAACAGATTATGATGCTCAGGAAGAGACAGAGGAAATGGGCAGGACTAGATAAGGAGACTGGTTGTCTCTAGATATGAGGAACTGGTGTAACGTGGGCAGGACACTGCAGATGTGGAGCCTGCAGGGCAGGTGCACCACACCCAGGCTCAAGGAACTATGTAATTATCCCACCATTCCTTCACCGGGGTGACTGGTTACCTTCTGGTTTCCTGCAGTTTCTAGACTAACACCTGTGCTCATTTGCTCAGTGAATGCAAACTCATCTTAATATTAGCCTCGAACAGATTGATAAGAAGGCACATCTGCAATATAAAAGCCTAAGCATAGATTGGCTTAGGATTATCTGAGCTTTTAGATTTTTCTGACCCTATGCAGAGGAGAGAGACGGGGCAGACACAGGTGTGATCCTGAAAAGCTAAAGGTAAATTAAAATGCCATCTAGAGGATTAAACTCTTTTCCCATTGAGTTGCAACAGGCATTTGCATTTTTGGGGCATGGACTCTTTGAAATCTGCCCTCAAGCACAAGAAAAAGAAGGAGGTGGGAAGAGGTAAAAGAAGAGAAAAAAAGAGGAATGAGAAGGGAAGGCAAAGAGGAGGAGGAAGAACTAAGTAACTCCCAAATAGCACAGGTCGCAGGCTGGCCATTCAGAAGTCCAGGTCAAGGGGAGGTTTTTGGCCCTTTGCAGTGGAATGCAGGAAATGGGAGTGAACTCATCAAGCTGCAAGCCTTTCCTTTCCTGAGCCTCCCACCCTACAACAGACCTACTTGCTTCTCCCTCAGAATTTAAAGGATTTGTTGTTGTTTCACACAACAGTGATTTGGAGGCAATAGTCTCCCATGGTAGCCCCAATCTGTCCTCACCACTGTCTTCCACTGCCCCAGAATTTCCCAGGCCAAACTCATCTGGGGAACACCTACAGGATTCAAGTCCTATTTGATGGCATGACCACTATTATTCATTTTATATGATGCATTTTAAATCAAGTTACTTTTTAGAACTTTACTACTATTCTAGGCAATGATATCTATAAAAACCATTGTTTTTCTGTGCTAGTTATAGCTTCCTAATATACATTAATTAGCATGTCATTATTATTAAAATAGCCTAGCATAGTTATTAGCAATACAGATGCTAAATGTGTTCAAATCCTGCTGTGCCACTACTAGCCGTGTGATCTGGAGCAAGTTATTTAACTTCTCCGTGCTTTAGCCTTCATAGTCTGTTAAATAAACAGTGCCTACTTCATAGAGTCACTATGAGGACTACATTAGTTAATATTTGTAAAATACTTGTACCATTTAGAATCTTCTACATGAACAACACTTTGGAAACACTGAACTATGCACAAAAGCATAAATCATCCCTTATCTCAAGGTTTGCTTATGCTGTCCTGCTTCTTTGGGGTACTTTTTTGCCTCCCACCTTTCCTGCCTCAACCAAAACTAAAACCAAACTAATAAACAACACGCTGTCATCCCTGCTCTCCTTGAAAGCCTACCTATTCTAAAGTCCTTCTTAAATAAATATAATTATAGCCATTTATTTTAAAGACAGCCACTTGAGTATCTATCAACTTACTGCCCCATGCTCAGTACTTTTCACACATCATCTAGTTTAATCTTTATTTTGACTTTATAAAGAAGACCCAGGCTAAAGAGATTAGGTCATTTTTCTGAGATCCTACAATAGGAGAGTCAGGATTCAAATCCAGGCCTGTCTGACTCCACCACCTGTGAATATCCCATTAAGCCATGAGGTACCACTAGGAAGCTTACTCTTCCAAGAGTTCATTACAGTGCCCAACCAGACAGGAACGCCCTCTCTGCTCTCATGGCGTGTACCTCTCTTATCAGATTTAGGAAACCCACACTGTAATGTGACTATTAATTTGTCTGTCTTGGCCAGGCGCGGTGGCTCACGCCTGTAATCCTAGCACTTTGGGAGGCTGAGATGGGGGGACTGCCTGAGTTCAGGAGTTCGAGACCAGCCTGGGCAACACGATCAAATCCCATCTCTACTAAAAATACAAAAATTTAGCTGGGCATGGCAGCGCCTGCCTGTAGTCCCAGCTAGGAGGCTGAGGCAGGAGCATTGCTTGAATCTGGGAGGTGGAGGTTGCAGTGAGCTGAGACTGATCGTGCCACTCCACTCCAGGCTGGGTGACAGAGACTCCGTCAAAAAAAAAAATTGTCTTTTTCCCCTGTTATTCAGTATAACTCTTTCAATTTTAAGCATTTTGGAAGGAAATCATTCTAAAATTTCCTTGCATTCCTAGAAACTGAATTTAACATTTTCTTTACACCTCTGGTCATCTTTATCAACACCAAATACAGTAATGTTCTATGATGTAAACATGGCTTTAGGGCAATTTTTTTCTGTGCAGCTTGAGGTGTCTATTAAAAAACCAGATTCCTGAGTCCCTCCCCAGATCTACTAAATCAGAACGTCTGGGTTAAGGACCAGGACTCACTGGAGTTTGGGAACCACTGCCTTAGGGTGTGCATGGGTGTTTGATCCTCCTTGCTACTCCCAGATGGCTCTTGAGTTCGTGTTTCTGCCTTCTGTGGTTTTTCTGACCTCTCCCACCCTTCGAGTGACAGCTTTCACTTCTCACTGCCAGCAAAGATTGCTGGATAAATGTTTCCTATTTCTTCTTCTACCCACTAATGCTATGGTTTCCAAACTATTTCTTTTCAGCTTTAGAACATTTTCTTGAAAACTGATTCTTAGATGCCCAATATAAAGCACATCATTTCAGAGCCATTCCAGTGGAATATGAGTGAGTGGCCTGGATTTCCAATGCTCATCTCCTTCCTCTAACTCCCATCTCCACCACCTATCATGTTCCCAGGGCATCCGTAGAGAACATTCCTAATACCACTGAAACAATGCAACCTTCTGTCAAATGTTATCATAGCTTTGTAGGACAGATATATTATTTTTTATAAACATTCCAGATTATCAGAAAAGGGCTTTTTTTTTTCTTTCATGTAAGTTTGTCAGTGTAGTCCAAAATCAAGTGTGTTGTTCTTTCTATTTGAGGGCATATCACCAAATTTATAATATAGTCTCTGTATTTGCAAAATTGTCCCTTACAGTGAAAATTCCTGACTTGGAAAATGACGATCACATTGTATTTGTAATTATACTCCCATTTACTTTTTAAAAGATCTCAGAAAAATAATGGTCAAGAGAATTTATCTTTTGTAAAAAGTCTCTCCTCTGCAAAAGAAGGTGTCAGAGCATCCAGGAAAACATTCCAACCTTTAAGATTTTGGTCATTTTATATTGATAGTATTTAAAATAGGTTAGTATGCTAATAGTCTAAAAACAAGGTTCAAGCAGCAGTTTTTGAAACTTGAAAAACAAATTTCATCAAAGTTCTTTTAGTGCTCTTTTTGTCCTTTTTCTTCCAAAATTAGTAATTTTGAGACTCAGAATTTAGGAAGCCTATTTAACATCACATGCACTAGAGGCGAAGGAATGAGAATGTTGTATTGAGGTTACAACATGATTACTATAGTTTATCAGGACAAAGTTCAAATTTGTATATACAGAAAGAAATACCATAAATGTGGCAAGGTATTAGCTATTGATGATCATAAGTAAAAGGTATGCAGAGTGTTGCTTGTATTATTCTTTCAACTTTTCTATAACTTTGAAATTTTTTGAAATAAAATTAGTGGGGGGTGAATTTCAAACACAGGTAGAAATCAAGCACAGTCATACATGTGAGATTAACACATTCAACAAGGCCTGGGCCATGGTGAGAAATGTGTGGCCTCTAGGACACAAAACTTAAGGAAGCACTTGTGCGACCCTGAGAGTGAGTGCCTCTTTAAATCTGTCACCTTACACACCTCACTTGCCTAGTGCTAGCCCTGTTGTTGAACAAAAGCAAATGCATCTATGTTCTCCAACGGACCACAGCAAGCTCTTCTAACTCCTAAAAAGAAGGTTAAAGCCAATTTCGTCCATGCAATCATTCACTCATTTATTCTCCAAACATCTATGGAATCCACTCTATGTTAAGTAACTATCCTGTATGTGTTCATGGGTGTGTTAGATACTGGGGATGCCAATAATGGACCAGTTCCTGCTAAAATATCTTACTATCTGCCAAACACTGATTTAGTAATATTATTTTTATCGCCATCATCATCATCATCATGTATTTAATAAATATTTCTTGAATGAGCAAAACCATAAGTCTACTTATTTGTTCTTACTCAAAGACTTGTCACGTTTATATGAACATGAAACTTTTCCCTTGATTGTCTGATAACGTAGCTAACATTTACTGGATGCATACAAACCGCCTGGTGTCTTCTAAGTTCCTTCCACATATTAACTCAATGAAGCCTCTTACCAACATGAAGATGCAGATGCTAAGATTCTCCTTTTACAGGTCAGAAAATATATGAGATATTGGGTACCTTTTCCAGAAACACAAAAAGAAAGAGGCCACACCAGGATTGAACCAAGGAGCTCAGCTCTGGAGCCTGCCTTTTCAGAGCTCCACAAAGCAATCTCACATTTACTCATCCAGAGAGGCACTTTCCAGTTCCAAAAAGCTCTCTTCTTCAGGTTGCCTTTCACCCATTACTACATAGAATGATCTAGATAGCACCAGGGACATTTTTAGCAAAGTGATCCTCAACTTCCATGGCCTGGGCAGGCAAGTCAGACTTTGGGGGACATCCTGCTTAATTTCACCTTGTCTAAATATGACCAACTAAAAATAACCTGAAAGGGAAGTGTCTCAGAACCGCAACAGGAGCTACAGAAGGCTGCAGAGGGCATGATGTGAAAGAAGGATCCTGGCCTCCAGAAAACACTGCTGATGCTTTTCAACATCAGCAAGTTGCATATTGTGATGAAAACACAAAGTTTCCAATTATTGAAATTCCATAGTGTATTTAATTATGTAATTATCTTATTGTATTAACAAGTGCTAGAGCACAGCAGCAATTGTTGAGATTTTTACAATTTGGAAGAGCAGAATGTATTCTTTCCCTCAGCTGCTTACTTCTCATAAATCTGTCCATTTTTCAGGGATTATGGAAATGATCCTATTTTTGGAATGCTTCATTCAGAAATCCAAAGCAAGTCAGCAGCCCCACTCTTGCCACTCCAATATTTAAGTATGATCCCTGTAAAGACTGAGCATATTTCAGGGGAAAATGTCTGCAAATTCACACCATTTTTGTTCCCATTAATCACTTAAGACTCTTTCCTCTTTTGAAATTCAAATAAATATAGTGTAAACATACATTTAAAGAGCAGTTGTACAAATTACATATTGTCAATGATGCAAACACAAATACATTCTTTTTCATTTGCCTAATAAGGATTTATCCCAAAGGGTTCATGTATCAACTGTAAAACCTGAGTACTCCATCAAAACACCTCAAATAGGTATGCTGTGATACTATTATGCATTTCTATTTGCCTCAGTTACTTTGGCAAATATGAAATGTAATCATGCAAAATTAAACATTCCATACATTTTCTATTCATTCTCTAATACTCTCCCTATATTCTGAAATAGGCTATCACATTTTCAAGTTTAAGGGGACAAAAAGTGAATCAAATTTCTTGTTTCTGAAAGCATTACGAGTAATAGGTCTTTTTACTTACAGCTTTTCATCTAAGATCACCAGGCTCTTCACACATAAAACATAATTAATCCCTACAGTCTGCTACATACCTACCCAATGGGAACCCTCCTTGCTGATGAGAAGCCATACCTGTATTTTCTCAATGTAAATTTCGTCCAGGTTTTTAGGAATGATGCTTCTTTTACTGGTGCATGATCAGGAGGCATAATCATTATGAGAAACCTGGCTTCTTCTCCCAAATAAGTAAGAGATAGGAAAACAAACCCTGGACCCCAATTGCCTGGTGTTTGGATATCGTTTGCAAACATTCAACTATGAGATGATGGAGCAAGTCGCCCCACTGCCCTGTGCTTCTGTTTCTGTAGTGATAAAATTGGGCTAACAATAGTACCAATCTCACAGAGTTGTTTGGTGAATGAGTTAATACATGTAAATCCTTGAGAATACAGCCTTAATAGCATGAGCTGTTACTATCTTGTCTTGTCCTTCCCACATGTGATACCTGATGCCTTTCAAATCCATTTCCCCACAATTAACTCATTGGGATCTCACCATCTTCCTGTGAAGTAGTGGAAACAGATGCTATTATTTCCATTTTACAGATGAAGAAAGTAAGTTTCAGAGAGGGTTGCCAGCAGTCAGGACTGGAACTCCCAGGACCTAGACTAGTATATATTTCCACTTTTCCTCTTTATATCCAGAACAAACTGACTCAGTGACCCTGACAGTTCCCTACTTATTTTGTGGGGGAGAAAGGGGTTCTTGTTTCAAAGGAGACATGGAAAGCACTCTGTTGCCAAGGTTTGTCTTGCATATCAAAAAAGATCCAGATCGGCAGGAGACATGTCAACAAGTCTGCCGTCACGATTTCTGCTAACTATGAAATGAAAGTTAATTTCATGCCTCGCATTCGCAGACAAAAAGGTTCAAAGCTGTTTAAATTTTCTTCAGTCCAATGACAGTAAACAGGAGACTTCGTGTTCTAATGCTTGAAATCACCCTTCGGATCTCAATATATTATTTATGCACACAGATTAAAATAAACAGCAACTCCGAAGTAGGTGAGTGGTCTCATTTAGTAGGAACTTTTTTTTTCACTCTGACAGTTACTTTAAAACATGGGTAAACAACCTTAATTCACTTCTAACGAATTAGTAGGCTGCTGCTGTGTCTACAGGAGGCAAGCAGATTGTATTATTCACCAAAACAACTTCCTTCCTGTCAATCATCTGCACCTCACAGAGGGCTGTGGACTTTGCTGTCTTGATACTCAAACCAATCCACGGGCACATGTAGTTCCAGACGATTTCTTCAGAAGTCATTGTCTTCCAAAACTGATTAGATCTCTGGACTCTGAGATGCAGAATGGGGCCTGGAGAAGATAGATTCTCAGTGCTGCTTGTTAAGAAACATATAGACAGATAAGAACTTTTCCAGAGGAGTAAAGAGTTTTGGGAATCATGGCAGTGAGCTCTAGCTGTTGAAGGAACTGAAGCTGAGAAAGAGACCACTGTAGGGGGAGACCCGATAGGTGTCACTAAATATTTGAAATGGTGCCATTTTGTAGGAGGAAGACTTGTTCATTGTAGGGATGAACAGTAAAAGCAGAATGCAAGGGCAGAGATATATAGAGCTTGGATTTATGTTTAACTTGAGAAGGAATTCTGTAACTGTCAGAGTCACCCTTTTAGGTTGTAGACTTTCTGCCTCTAGAGGTTCTCAGGCTCAGTGAGCTGGAACTCTTAGAACTGGCCAACAAATAGGGCTAGATGAGACATACAAGACCCTTGCAGACTTAGATCCTACGGCCGCATGAATCCAAGGGTTACTCACTAAAATCGGTTTCAATAAGCAGTCCTAATTTTAAACTTCTCTATTATAGATTTTAAAGGGTTACAGCCACTCTTTAAAAGAAAAAAAACAGATCAAACCATAGGTTAAGCACTGGACATATACAGCTGGCCAGTGGACGGTTGCACACACAATTCCAGGGCATTGGTTGGCCTGGCAAAATAAAAAGATGCACCATTCAATGGAGAAAATCTACTGAAGCAAGTGCCTTGGGATTGCACAGTCTCCTCCTGCCCTTCTGTAGCCTTTGCCATTCCATGGGTAGGAGGCAATTCCCAGGTCACCTGGATTGTAAGCTGCTTAAGGAGGGGCGATCACACTTAGCTCACCATGCTGGTCAGCCTCCCCCCCCGCCCCAAGTCTGGAAACACAATAATTAGCAAACTGTCTAATCAATTTTCATCCTTAACAAAATATCATTCACCTCATGGAAACATTGTCTCTCCCTAAAATCAACCACTTCTTTGAGACGCAAACTGACTATTCAAAACACAAGTTAAATACAATTTAAAAAGAAAGGAAGAGAGAGTTGAGAGAAGAGAAATAAAGACCCCTTACATTTATATCCATGGCTCATATCAACATTTTTACATGTAATAATATACAGACATATTTTGTCCAAATTATCTAGTAGGCATTGCTTGAATTTGTATTTACAGAAGGTGGCAGGGGGAGGTGACTTTTCTACACCCAACATATCGTCAAAACATTAGAGTTCAGAAACATTAAATGCCTCAAATGAAATCAGATTATCAATATCTGGTTGTGAAACTTGGTGTTATGGATTTCCTGATACAGCAAGAACAGACATCTGGTATTTGCACTTTGGAATAACAGAAAATAACATGACAATAATGCATTATACTTACAAAGTACCCTTCATCCATGGGGCTCCAATTTTACCAATATTAGTTCACTGATTTTCGCAAAAAACCTGAAAGGCAGAGGGTAAGTTTGTGTTACCCCCATTTTGCAGATGGGGATACTGAAAGGCAATAATAGGTTATTGATTATTGGTCCATTATGGTGAGAATTCAGTAATGGGAGAACAAGAATTGCCATTTTGGCCTTCCCCATTACAATGCATCTTGGCCACCCAACTTTCCCAAGGGGACTGATATTTCCTATGTCATTTCCACCACAATCTCAACATACTAAACATATTTTAGGATAAGACAGTGACAAGTGTAACCCCTTGTTTTCATGAATCCAGATACCAACACTCTTTTAATACTAGAGGTAAGATTGGAAAAAGTCCCACATCCAGTTCAAAACATGGAAGAAAAAAATTGGATTGACAAAATGCAACCATCCTACTAAAATTTGGCCTGAAAATAATGTTACTACTGTTCAGTTTGTTATATACTTATGTTCACATTTCAGCATATGGACTTGTCTTTTAAAAATATTGCAAGGAAGTCAGAATACTTCAGAAGTAATTTCGTTAACAATGTTTTTAGAAGGGTGTATTTTTAACAGTCCTTTCTAGGACATCCCATCCTTTCTACCAGTCTCAGGCCATTTATTCATGCATTGAAAAAATAATCAGTATTTATTGAGTTCTTACTATGTATAAGTTTAGAACTGTATGTGGTTTCTTGGAGGACACAAAAATGTGTATGACATAGGTTCTGCCATCAAGAAACTTATAAACCTGTGGTTCAATAATTCTATTACTGTGACAACCATGCTAATCAAACACTCTACAGAAATATCTGATAGTTTGTAGACATTCCTGGTAAGTCACAGACACCAATCCCAGAAGGATGGCACCTTCATAAAATATTCCAAAAAAAGGATGAGTTTCAGTTCTGTTTATGAGCCATACTATTTGGGATTACAGAAATACTAAAAGATGGGTCTTCTTAAAATGTCTGCCCCAGAGTTTTCCCAAAGCCCATGATGTGAGGGTCACAATCTCTCACTGTCTTCTCCTTACTCACCTCTACAATAGCACTGACTCCTTTACTCATCCTCAAATACCCAAGCACATTCCCACCTCAGGAACTTTGTCTTTCCAGCTGTTTCTTTTGCTTGGGCCAATCTTGTTGCAGTATTTCTATGGCTTACCCCTTCCCTTTCATCAGATCTCTGCTTAAATACCTGCTCAGTGATGTCTCCCTGACCACCTATACATTCACGTGCCACAGAATGGGTGCCACAGTATGACATTTCGGCCAACAACTGACCACATATATGAGGTGGTCCCATAACATTATAATACAATGATACCATAGTTATACTGTAACTTTTCTATGCTTAGATACAAATACTTACCATTGTGTTACAATTGCCTAAAGTATTTAGTGCGGTTACATCCTAGCCTACAGGTTTGTAACCTGGGAGCAATAGTATATATAGGGAATTTTTTTTTCCTGCTAACTTCTAGTGTGAAGGCACTCCACAAATATTGATTGAATCCATGATCCACAGCATTAAACTGGGTGATCTTTCTTTTTTCTGTCTTTTAACTCTCTCTGAGATACTATTATAATTACTAATAAATGAATTTCAATACTGAATCACCATAGATTTTTTCCACCCAAAGGAAAAAATTAAAACTCCATTCTTAGTGAAATCCTTCTGGAAAATATAATAAACACCCATTTTTACCATTTTCCCTTATCTTGAGTGCCAGAGTGCAAGGTGGGTGACCTGGCTTCTTAGCCAGCTCTGTTGTGAACTCTTACCTTCTCCTCTCCCTCTGCCTTTGTTTCCCAAGAGTAAAATAAAGCTTAAGAAGCTTATTTCTGAAGTTCCTTCTAGTTCAGAAACTAGGTGATAGGCCAAGTTATATTCATATTTTTACATCTTCTGATTTAATAGCACTTACTAAGTATAAGCTTCTCTCAAAGGTAGCAAAGTCATCATTTCATACTAAGCAAAGCAGGAATACCAGAGGGAAGAATGTGAGTATCTAACTACATCTACAAGGGTACCAATTCTGGGCAAACACCACAGTGATCACTGAAACCCTGTTCCCACATCCTTGCTCTCACACCACCAACATACAACAGACATGCAAAGAAAGATGCCACATCAGCTCTTTACAGCATCTTGAGTCACAGACACTCCACTTGGGTTTCTAAACAGATTTCTTGTTTACTTGCCCATTAATAAAACTCACACCTTCGCCAGTCAGATTTTTTTCCCCGAGCATCTGAACATCCAGAGAGATTTAGAAGCAATTAACATTCACGAGTAACAGAGCAATCAACATGGGAATCGCTAATGGGACTGGACAGGATCCAAGAGCTGATATGAGGATAATAGTGAGTCCCCGACATAGGTTATGGTGTTAATTCTGGAGGGCAGAGTCGTGGTATGTTTTCAATAGCTTTGTGGGGCTGCTGTCACAGTCACATACGCCTCTCCTATATATGGTTCCTCACCCCTTATGACATGCCTTTTAACTGCTATCAAAAATAAGGCATGTTGCATTGTTATAACACAACCTCTAGCATTAATGATATATATTGACTCCAAGTTTATTTTTAAATTGCCTACCTTACAAAATGTTAAAATATCATTTTTTTCCCCAGTTTGGGTCTCTAGACTATCTTCACCTGGTAATTCTTGTAGCTAGAGGCCACAAAAATAATAGCTATGAATTTCCACCTTGACGCTTCCCCAGTAAGTTTTGCCACTTACTTGTGTTTCCTTTTGTGCACATGGGTTCATACATCTCTCGTAAATAGGAAGACCCGGGCATTCCTATTCCAACCAGCTCTATGCTTGCTTCCTTGTCAATTTCCCTGACCTGTTTTCATGAAGATCACCCCAGAAATCAGCACACCACATCACCTGCTCCTTTTCACCCTACTGGGAGAATCTCTGGGTAATAGAGAATGTTTCCATTGTTCCTCTTTCTGCCTTTCATTTTCTAGCCTTCATCTCTCATCACTACAATCCATCAAAAATGCCAAAGCCAGGCAAATCTATCCCTCCCTCACTTTGGACCACATTCTTGAATCCCTGTCCTGGCACTCTCTCCCTCAGCCTACAGAGCAAATGGCTCAACCTTCAGAGCCTCTGACCTCTCCAGACTCACACACACTTCTGTATCCTTGGGACCCCTCCTTGCCCTTCTCCTCCTCTTCCTGGGTCATCTGGTTTCTCTCAGAATCGAGACATCCACCTCTGGTTTCTTGAGAGAAAGACACTTTCTCTTTCTATAGGGACTCTAGGTATGCTGCAGGCTGACTACCTGCTGTATTTCCATTTTTCACCTTGGATGTAATTCATCACAGCCAATTATGATTTGCTTCATTCTGTGTGGTCCAAGAAAATAAATTTGTTCCAAGGAAAGGCTTTTAATTTTTTTCAGCTATTTTCACATTAGACATGAGTATGTAATTGAGTAAACACCATTTTTGTTAATTGTAATACATTTCTGGTTATTCTATTTCATTTATGCTTTCTTCCATTCCTTTCTATTTTGCTATTTCTAGCTATTAAAGGACCCCTTCTTAAAGATCCAGCATGTTAATTTTTTGCCCTCTACTTCCCTACCTCCAACACACAGCCATTATGAAAGTGTATCCCTTTTTAAAGCTTCAGTTTATTCTCTGAATACAATCGGCTACTGATACACAATCTGCCTCCACCAAGCTGTGTATGCTAAAAGCCTGTTTTGACAAAGATTTTATACAACATAATCCAAATGAAAGGTAAGTTATCAACAGACCCATACTTAAGAATCCCTCCCTGTTATCTCTGGGACAAGCAGTTTAATATTCCCAGCAGAAGCCCCAAAGCTAAAAGATGTCTGTCTGAGAGCTGCCTCCCCAGCCCCCACCAAGTCACCACCCACCCACTGCCCCCCGCCCGCCCCATGACTCCCTTCCCACCCCAAGTAGCAGCAGAGGAGGATAAAGTCCTTCTGGGGCTGTGCTAATCCAATCAGGGCTGGGTGTGCTTCAATCTCTACCCGTCCTCAGAAAACATTTTGGCAGACGCCTTTCAACTAACTACACTCTGCATTCCGCACGGGGTCCTGTGCTCGTTCTGGTGGCTCCGCAGAAGCGAAGGTGACCCTGCCCAAGGAGTGGACTTCCCCTGCCTTCCCAAACTGCAGGCAATCAGAAGCACTTCTGCCACGAAGGTGCGGGGCTGGGGGGTGAGGTTCTGACTGTACCCCCCAACACAAGGAGTGAAAAAGGCAAAGGCAAACATGAAACAAACACATCGATTTTTTTTTAACTTCAAAGAGTAAAGAACCCCTATTTTTCAATCCTTTGCCCTTGCCTAGGCACCAGTGAAAATATTCCACCCAGTCTATTTATTAGTCAGGGCTTTTCAGGGGTCTGCAACCTTTCCACATCCCTTTGGCTATCTGACGAAATCTATGGACCCCTTCCAAGAATGGTTTATAAAAGATTGCAAAGGAGATTAATTATATTGAAATACCTTTACTTCTCAGGTTAAGCAGCCCAGCAGCGTGTGGTTTTAGTGGATGAAAGGATAGTTGCTCCCTGGATTTTTTTTTTTTAACTTGGAGTTTCTGCAGAAGAGATTTGTGCTGGGCAAGTGATGGCTGTGGTAAAAAGCATGAAGTGGCGACTGTCCACACTGTCCCCAGGGCTGAACAACTTCCTGTACATTGGAGTTGGTAGCTGGCTCTGCCTTGCAGACGGCTCCTTGCACATTAACACAGGGCACTTCAATATTTGCTACACTGGAATAACTGAGATTTGGACTTCCTATATTTACAGTCCTACATAGATTTTAACTACACCTGAGAGAGAAGAGTCGACAAGTACAGAAAACAATATGAGGAGATTTTGAAAAGAGAAGTAATGGTAGAAAACTTGAATCTGACCATTTACTCTTCTTCTAAATATTTACAGAGCATTTACTGCAGGTTGATGGTAGTAAACAAGTAATCTAAAGACCTTTCCCCCCAGGGAGTTCAAGGCCAAATGTGGGGAGACACCCAGTAAGCAAATAAATAAGTAAATGTAAAACAAATAACACATAAATATATGTCCAATGGTGATAAAAACAAAGCAGAAGAGATGAGAGAGTGCATGGACTGTTGTCATATTTCATGCAGAGTTTATTTCTCATTTCACATCAATAAATATTCATCAAGTTCCTACTGTGTTTTAGGCCCTGGAGTGGATTCAAGGAAACTGACATATATATATATACATATATGTGGGTGTATACACACACACACACACACACACACACACACACACACACACACAGGGTTGATGCTTTAACAGCACAGATTAAGCTGCATGAGTCCACTTACACAGGGGTCTTTTACAATAAAAGTTACACCAAGCGTGCCTGTCTCTCCTCTCTCCCCTTCTACCCTGTCCATCTCCACCCTGCCATACCTGAACGACGGCAAGACCAACCTCCCCTTCCTCCCCGTCAGTCCACCCAACGTGAAGACGACAAGGATGAAGACCTTCACGATGATCTACTTCCACTTAACGGATAGGAATGATATTTTCTCTTCCTTACGACTTTTATTTTTTTGAGATGGGGTCTCACTCTGTCACCCAGGCTGGAGTGCAGTGGTGCCACCTTGGCTCACTGCAGCCTCGACCTCCGAGGTCAAGGGATCCTCCCACCTCAGCCTCCTGAGTAGCCGAGATTACAGGGGTGCCCTGCCATGCCCAGCTAATTTTTTATATTTTTGTAGAGACAGTGTCTCGACATTTTTCCCAGACTGGTCTTGAACTCCTGGGCTCAAGTGAGCCGCCTGCCTCAGCCTCCCAAAGTGCTGAGATTACAGCTGAGCCATCTTGCCCAGCTCTTAGGATTTTCTTAACATTGTCTTACTTTATTGTAGGAATATAGCATATAATTCATATAACATATAAAATATGTATTAATTGACTGCTTATGTTATCAATAAAGCTGCCCATCAATAGTAGACTATCAGTAGGTAAGTTTTGGGAGAGTCAAAAGTTATACTCAGATTTTTAATGGTGTGAAGGGTTGGCATGCCTAATCCCAATGTTGTTCAAGGGTCAACTGCATGTATGTATACACACACATCACACACTCATTTTCCAGTTACTTGCATGTGAAGGATCCACAGAGTCTCCACCAAAATGGGTCTGTATGTGATGCCACACTGCTGAACATAGTTTATTTTCAAAAAGGTGACCACTGAATGCCACCAAGGGTCCAGAAGAGTGGAAAAGGTGCTGTGAGGGCTGCATTCGCTGTGCTGAAGGGCATGAGCTTTGGAAGCACCAAGAGACCTTGGCAGAAGGTCGCCGCTGTGAACCTACACTCAACTCCACCACCTATCTCACTAAGTGGCCCAAGCAAGTTACATACATAATCTCTTTAGAGCTTTAGAACCTTCAGCGGCAACATGTGGATCCCAGGCTGCCTTAGAGTTCAAATGCAGTAACACAAAGAAAGCACCCAGTACAGTGCCTGATACTACGGATTAGAGCGATGCGTTCTTGTCTCAGGCATCTTCTTATCCAGGAATAAAAAGGGCAACACGAATGCAAAAGCCCCAAACAAAGACCATGCACCCAGAGCAGGTATACAAGAACTGCTTTTGCTTATTTGTTTCCGCTGTGTGTGTGTGTGTGTGTGTGTGTGTGTGTGTCTGTCTGTGTGTGTGTGTGTGTGTGTGTGTGTGTTTTGAGACGGAGTCTCGCTCTATCGCCAGGCTAAAGTGCAGTGGTGCGATCTCAGCTCACTGTAACCTCCGACTTCCTGGTTCAAGCCATTCTCCTGCCTCAGCCTCCCGAGTAGCTGTGATTACAGGCATAGGCCACCACGTCCAGCTAATTTTAGTGTTTTTAGTAGAGATGGGGTTTCACCACATTGGCCAGGATGGTCTTGATCTCCTGACCTCATGATTTGCCCACCTCAGCCTCCCAAAGTACTAGGATTACAGGCGTGAGCCACTGCACTTGGCTTATGTTTTTGTTTCTGTGGCCAAATGGATCTGGGGAATATTTGCAGGTGTTACTTAAAAACAGGGAGAGACTTCATAGCGAAATAAGTTTTAGAAATAACAAAGAAATGAGATAGCCCAGTTCTCTTTGCTTCAGGCTTTCTCATAGTTTAATATGCTAATGTGCATTACACATCTCCAAGAATTGTCAACAATGGTATGAACGTTCCCCCAACTTATGTGACCATGGAACCCTTTGGCATAGAAAAAGCCTATGTGACGGTTATTCTATGGAAGACTTTGGGAAAATGTGGGTTTGTTAAAAGAACAAATAAATCAAAGGATAATAAATATATACCCTATTTGGTTCTGATGTGGTCCAGTGGCTTTTTTTGAAAAGGCAGACTTGGGCATATTTTTGTGCAAACCAAGAAAGCCTAGTACCAGTGTTTCCTATTCACTGAACCGAAGCAACTTCTCCTGCTTTTCCTATAAAAAGAAGTCATTATTCTGGGACCACAGTGCATTTGGGGGAATGTCGGCAACATCTGAACACTTCTCATTCCCTTGGACAGGTAATTCCACTATTTTCTGCAATAAATGGACCCTTAAAACGAGTTTTGTTAATTATTCTCCTGAAAGCCAAATCCTCTTCTGACTACACTGGGAAAGCCTTCTGCTTAAAGTCACCCTGGGTTTGCTTTATTATATGAATGCTTCACAGTGAGCAATGCATTACTTTAATAAACAGAAAATCAATGCCCAGGGCAGAAGAAAAGAAAGAAATTCCATAGGGATGTGTTGATACACCTATGATTAGTCCAAAAATTGCTTACTTGTACATGAAGGTTTTATATACAGGGTTTTCCATAAAGACCTTACTTAAGGTTAGAATACTAGATACATCTGAAGTGGAAGAAGTGGTCAAAGAGAAAACTAGGGTGAAAATTGTTCCTCCCGTGCTTAGAATTCAATTGCAGAAAGAGAATCCTTAAGACTCACCCACATTCTAGGAGGCAAAAGAAGAGAGAGAGAGAAGGAAGAAAAAGAGGGAGAAGAAAAGGGAAGAGAAGGAGAGAGGAAATGAATAAAAGGAGAGGGAGCACAAGTGCCAAAGAGGGGAGTAAGAGAGTCATTGAAAAGCCTACGGTTGGGAGAGAGGGGCTACAAACGCGCAGATTTAAATTAACCCAAGTCAGTAACAAAAGGCTTTGTGCAAGGGCTCTGGCGTTAATGGGATTTGGATTGCTACAGCCTTCAAATCAAGAACAGAACATAATGAGAGATGCCGGAGTTATTTTTGAAATGGATGTCT
>PVKP010017565.1:0-45847 GCA_004027715.1 Plecturocebus donacophilus | reverse complement strand
CTGGAGGCTGAGGCAGGAGAACTGCTTGAACCTGGGAGACAGAGTTTGCAGCGAGCCAAGATCGTGCCATTGCACTCCAGCCTGGGAAACAATAGCGAAACTCCGTCTCAAAAAAACAATAATAACAACATAAAAAAACAGTATATTTAGTGTTTGGTACTATCCATGGCTTCATTCATCCACTGGGGGGCCTGCAACATACCCAGTGTGGATAAAGTGGGACTGATTTCATGCTACAACACGGACAAACCTTGAAAACATGCTAATTAAAAGAAGTCTGACACAAAGAAAGCCACATGTTATATGAGTTCATTTATATGAAATGTCCAGAATGGGTAAATACAAACAGACAGAAAGTAGCAGTGTTTGCGTAGAGCTGGAGGGGCTGGAAAGACTGAGGGGAAATCATGGCTAAGAGGTGAAGAATTTCTTTTTAAGGTTATGAAAATGTTCTGGAATTTGATGGCTATGACGGTTGCACAGCTTTGTAAATATTAAAAACCATTGAATTGTACACTTTTAAATAGTGAATTTTATGGTAGGTAAATTATATCTCAAGTCTGAAAAATGTTACAGATCAGAAGTTGGCAAATATATTCTATAAAGAGCCAGAGAGTAAATATTTTAGGCTTTGTGAGCCATATACAGTCTCCATTTTATTTTTTATAACCTTTAAAAATGCAAACACCATCCTGATTTCACTGGCCATATAAAAATAGGCTAATGGCCAGATTTGGCTCAAAGGACACAGTTTGCTAAACTCTTATTATAGATGAATATTAAATCTCAGAAAGTTTTCATGTAAAATTACAAAATAAAGAAAGCAAGTGTAGGTCTCTCTTTCTCTCTTTTGAGATGGAGTCTCGCTCTGTTGCCTAGGTTAGAGTAGAGTGGTGTGATCTCAGCTCCCTGCAACCTCTGCCTGCTGGGTTCAAGTGATTTTTGTGCCTTGGCCGCTTAAGTAGCTGTGATTACAGGCATGCACAACCACACCCAGCTAATTTTTTTTTTTTTTTTTTTTTTTTTTTTTTGAGACAGAGTCTCACTCTGTTGCCAGGCACCAGGCTGGAGTGCAGTGGCACAATCTCGGCTCACTGCAACCTCCACCTCCCGGGTTCAAGCAATTCTCCTGCCTCAGCATCTTGAGTAGCTGGGACTACAGGCACACGCCACCACGCCCAGCTAATTTTTGTATTTTTAGTAGAGACAGAGTTTCACCATGTTGGCCAGGATGGTCTCAATCTCTTGACCTCGTGATTCACCCGCCTCGGCCTCCCAAAGTGCTGGGATTACAGGCTTAAGCCACTGTGCCTGGCCTAATTTTTTTATTTTTCAGTAGAGATGGGGTTTCACCACATTGGTCAGGCTGGTTTTGAACTCCTGACCTCACAAGCCACCTGCCGGAGCCTCCCAAATTGCTAGGACTACAGGCTTGAGCCTGTGCCCAGCTCAGGTGTAGGTCTTTATTTCCAGTACTACATTCATCCCAGCAACCTATAGCATCATAAAGTACAGTAAAATCAATATCAATATAAATTCAAAGTAAAATAAGCCCACTATTCAAATGACAGGTTGAAATTCTCACCTAATAGGATCTTCGCAGGCACCAAATGGTAACTTGCCAAACTCTAAGCCTCCAACCTCTCCTCCTATGAGGGCATCTATGTCTAAACAAAAGAAATATTTTTCCATTATTTGGCAAAAAGCATAGAAGAGTCTAATCTAGTTAGGTTAAGCCCTTTGGAATATTATAGCTTTAAAACTGTCTATAAGAGAACACATATAGCAAGACAGAGCAAGTTACAGCACAAGTAGTCTAACAAATATTTGACGTCCCCAGAAGACAAACATAGTGAAAAATAGTAAAAGGGCACACTTATTTTCTATTTATCCAGTATTTCATTCAAGCCATGTATTCAAAATTTTGTCCTTCTGAAATATTCCTTAAATATTACTCAAGAGAATATTTCTGTAAATTTTTTTGCATTTTAAAAGAATGTAATTAATATAAGCCAAAAAGAGTATCCAAATATTTAAAAATCTAATCACCAACTACATTAATCAGTTTTGCTATCAGTAATTTCTGAATAGCAAATTAGTACATTTGTCATCATTAATAACATTATATTTTGGTTGACAGTAAATGGAAATATATAAAGACCAGAAAAGAACCTCCTTGCCATTATGAATGGTAAATTACACTAGAGGAGAACTTAGAAGGTAAATCATTCCTCTTAGTTCTCTCTCTCCTGAGTAAGAACAGACATTTCTAAAAGGCATCAAAAGGATTTTTTTCTCTTTGAAAGAATACAAATTGTGCTCAATTATTCACACTACACCAGGATTTCCTAAAATTAAAGCCTGTTAAGAAAACTTCCCATATTTGCCAAAATCATATCTGACATTTGTCTACATCCTAAGTAAATGATTAAGATTAGTCATCAAATATTAATCAATTACCTGATTCAGTAAATTTTCTCCAGTCAATTCCATTTTACCAAGTAAAGAATGCTTATAGTAAGAAAGATCACAATGACTAGCAGTTACAAGTGAGTTTGTAAAAGCTTCAAAATTATAATAAGCAAATTTTATAAATCAGTAAATTAAAAATTATTACAAAATGTAACCGTGCAAAAGTTTTAGCTGAATTAAAAAGGGAGAAGCAACTCGTGGAATAAAAAGCACATCAGGCTTGGAGTTTGACTAGTGTTTGTATGCAACCTTTATCATTTGATTATATGACTTTAAGCCAGTTACATGGGTTCTATAAGAAACTTACAATCTAAGAAACTTACATCTCTAAGAAAGATAATAATACTTGTCTTGGGCTGGGCACAGTGACTCATGCATATAATTCTAGCACTTTGGGAGGCCGAGGTCGGTGGATCACCTGAGGTCAGGAGTTCGAGACCAGCCTGGCCAACATGGTGAAATCCCATCTCTACTAAAAAATAAAAAAATTAGCCAGGTGTGGCGATGCATGCCTGTAGTCCCAGCAACTCAGGAGGCTGAGGCAGGAGAAACACTGGAACCTAGGAGGCAGAGGTTGCAGTGAGCCAAGATCATGCCATGCCTACAGCCTGGGTGACAGAGTGACAGTCCATCTCGAAAAACAAAACAAAAGATGATAATACTTGCCTCAAAGGTAAATGAAAATTATACAAAATAAGATTTAAAATATGAAAAACACAGTGTCTCGTCCATATTATATAACATGTCCAGTCCCTCCCTCCTTATAAGAAAAAATGTTAAGAATTTATATGGCTTTCAATCTACTGAGGGAGAAGGTTAATATTTTTATCCCCATTTTAAAAACCTGACAATAGAAGATTAACAAAGAACTTAGTGGCAATCTTATAATGCTAAGGTTCTAGCTCTTGGGCATCTTCACAGATCATGAGCAGATCACAATATCTTAAGAAATCTTTAAAATTGTTTTGTTGCTTTTTGGAAGAAACAAAAAGGAGGATAAGAATGGAAACTTCTAACTAGAAGTAGACTATAAATTGTCCAGTGGGTATTGTTACCTGGGAACTAAAATTACCAACATCAACATTTGAGTATTTCTTCTGATATAAACCTAAAGCTTGGCATTTATTTCTCTGTTGTAGTTTAGATACGATCCTTTTAGTGTACATTAGAGTTGCAAATTATTTTGTGGTACATAAAATAAAACAGTACTAGTATATAACTTCCAAAAGCTAAGGATGTATTACATTAATTCTTTTTTATTTTTTTTTGAGACAGGGTCTCACTCTATCGCCCAGGCTGGATGGAGTGCAGTGGTGTAACCTTGGCTCACTGCAACCTTCACCTCCCAGGTTCAAGCGATTCTCCTTCCTCAGCCTCCTCAGTAACTGGGATTACAGGTGCCTGCCACCATACCTGGCTAATTTTTCTATTTTTATTAGAGACAAAGTTTCACCCTGTTGGCCACGCTGGTCTTGAACTCCTGACCTCAGGTGATCCGCTGGCCTCGGCCTCTCAAAGTGCTGGGATTACAGGTGGAAGCCACCGTGCCCAGTCTGTATTACATTAATTTTTATATCACCTCATGCTTACCAATTATTTTCAATCCTATAAATAGCCAACTACTTAGAACAAAAATAAACAGTAAAGAATATTAGTTTATTTTATTTCTCTCTGGGGGAGGTAGGTAAAAAAGTTTTCAGGCTAGTAAAATTCTTGTACTTTGTAAGTTTGTATTATATTCCTTATTAGATGTGCTTCAATATAATCAAAAACACCCAGGAATCAAAATATTAATTAGCATATATGTCCATGAAACTGAGCTTTTCTAGAACTTAGGTAATGCGTTGTTCATATTGCTGTCCTTCGCACCGCCTAGTCTATTACAGGTTAGTAATTAATGATTGTTGAATGAATCTGTTTATCAAGGGTAAGCAGGCAAACTGATTTTGATTATATTTCTATAAAATACAAGTTAATTATTTTTCCCCTCCACATATTTTTATTCTCTGCTTTCCTTGTTTTAGCCCCCTTCTTGAACCACTACTCTCTTTAAAGTTTTTTGCATGTCTGTTCTCCATTTATGAGGGTAAGCTGAGAATAGCTCTTCTACTAGTCTAAAAACAGACATGTTCATCATTCACTACATAGTAATTTATGGCATATGATGTGCCACATCAAGGGATGCCTTATAAATAAGACTTTCAAAGACAAATTGTCAAATATAGAATAATACTATCTCTAGAAAACCTACAGTTTTTCTTTAAGAGAAAAAAAAACACAAGGGCAACGAAAGTAGCAATTTTACATTTAAAATGAATCACAAATATTTCTAATGCAAAATACCTGACACTCTGTTAAGTAATTTTAATTTCTGAATGTATCTTCTTTTCTGTTTATATTTAATAAGTTAAATATAGATCTAAATGATCTCACCTGGAGGTTGCTGAGGCCAAAAATACTGCTGCCAATCTTGAAGTACATAGGTAAATCGAATAGCAATACTAACTGGAGGCAATGGAGTTAAAGGACACCCCTAGGAAACACATACAAAGACAATACCATGTAAATGCTGGTACCCTTTTCCTATTAATTCAACATCAAAATTTCAAACTTATGGAATGGATTAACACTACCTTTATGAAACCTGGATTTTCAGATGCTAGTGTTAAACAATAGTGTGCATATTCTAGTTATTAAAAACATGATATTCTAGCCAGTCCAAAGGAAAAATAAGCCATTCCAAAGGAAAAATAAGTCACGAAAGTCATTACAGCCAAAGATGCAAAATTTAGGAAATCCTTTTCACCAAAGAAATTCTCAAAGTCCAAAAGCTCAAGAGGTGGATCAGGGATGAAGATGAGGAAAGATCCTACAGTAGCTCAAGAGGTGGATCAGGGATGAAGAGGAAAGATCCTACAGTAAGGAACAGTACTCCAATTGTGAGAATGGGTTTTAAAAAATGAAAAAGTAAACTTTCCAAAGAATCACTGTATTTGTGTCCACATATTTGTGTGTACAGAGGATTTCCACAATTTCTGCATACTGCTTCCACACGTTTTCATTTGATGTAGCTTAAAAAAAGTTTCAAAAACAATGCCATAGAACAAATTACTTTAAAATAAAGCTGTTTAAACTGCTATTAGAAAAGGAGATATTAAATTATATTAAGCAAAATGCTCTTTAAAATATCTTTTACAATTTTAATTATAAAATATTTCTTACTATTCACTTCAGACATGCTAAATGTGAAAGGTGATTCATTTTTCAAATAAGTGAAACTATTATAAAGCATAAGACTTGGTTTGGAGAGATTATGTCTTTTCTTTCTTTTAAATGAAAATAAACTCAAAGCCAGCCTTGAATATTTAACCAGAATTTCAGACTGAAATGAACAATCACTCACACAAAATAGATTAACAAATCAATTAATAAAAGAAAACCTGACAAATTAGTTAACAAAAGAAAACTCTGTCAATTCACTAAAAATCATAAAACTCAATACTATCATTTAAATATCCTATGATCTCAGCTTCCCTTCATAATGCTTAATCTAAACTAATATAAAGTAGGACTTAAATATGCATAGGAATCACCTAGGATACTTATGAAATGCAGATTCAATACTCTCCAGCTTCCTGAAGCTTCTATTCAAGAGGCTACAGTTTGAGTAGCAAAAGAACACATGACATTTACATTCAGCTCAGCAGCAGCATCTATAAATGTCACTAGTAGCTTTAAGAATACAAACTCATTCTGAAATCACAATAGAATACAAATGATTCCAAAAAACCTAATTCAGTTTTGGGCTCCTGTGTCCTAGACAGCAAGGTAAGATTTTGGCTGGTCAGTATATCAACTTTTTAGTCAGGTCCAGAAATGAAATAAGCATTCACCCATAATAAGAAACAAATGTTCTAGAAGTCATAACAAGGCCACTTTTACATATAACATCTCATCCAGTCACACAGATAAATACAAAGAGATACCCAGAAAGAAATAATTAGGGCCGGGCACTGTGGCTCACGCCTGTTATCCCAACACTTTAGGAGGTTGTGACGGGTGGATTATTTGAGATCAGGAGTTCAAGATCAGCCTGGCCAACATGGTGACACCCTGTCTCTACTAAAAATACAAAAATTAGCCAGGTGGTAGTGATACGTGCCTGTAATCCCAGCTACTTGGGAGGCTAAGGTAGAAGAATCCCTTGATCCTGGGAGGCAGAGGTTGCAGTGAGCCAAGATCATGCCACTGCACTCCAGTCTGGGAGACAGAGTGAGACCTTGTCTCAAAAAAAGAAAGAAAAGAAAAGACAGAAAGGAAGAGAGAGGAGGGGAGAGGAAGCGGGGCGGGGGGGGGAAGGGGAGGGAAGGGAAGAGGAGGGGAAGGGAGGGGAGGAGAGGAGAGGAGAAGAGAAATTAGGATGAAAAATGATGGAAATACCTTTCTGCACCCTGGAGGGTAAGTGGGGTTCAAGGCACATGCCTCAAGGGGTGGAAGGCAGCACTGACAACCTAGGATGAAACCAAAGGGTTCTGTCCAGAATGAGGGTATTGCAAGACTCTCTGCTTAAGCCAGACACTGGGACAGGTCACTCTTGCTTGGCACAATGGCTTTAATGGAAGGTATAGGGCTGGGGGTTGTGTGAGGGGAAAAAACCCTTACCCGCATGTGGTGAGCAAGCAACCTAAATTCTAAGACCAGTTATCAAAATCCCCAACATTACCACAGGCAAGAGACTCCAAACACAACTTTAAGACCTAGTTCTGCAGGTAGGGAGTAACCATAAAACTACGAAACCATTAGAGAGGATGGATGGGAGTGAACATTCAAAATTTAAAATAAAACTCATTCGAAATAAATCTGCAAGCTAAATTTCCCAAAACATAAAAAAGTAGTTCTAAAAGAGACAAATATCCAAATCAACAGTCATAATATAATACCATAAAATGAAAAGAACATCTCAGGAACTAAGAATGTCTGAACTGAAAAAGAAAAGGTGATGAAGTTAAGAGTTTTCAAATATTTATAGAGGATTATGGCAGAAGAGGATTAAACTTAAGAACCTAAACCAGCTCTTACTTAAGTTCAATTCTTCTCAAATCAATTTTGAGAGATGTTTCATATCAGAAAAGTAAGTTTTAGGTTTGTCAGATGATATGATAAACTGACTAAAAACTCTTTGTTTTTTCCTTAAAGTACAACTAGTAAATAGCCAAGATCTAAGTTGAGTTCAACAGATCAATGTAGTCCCTAGCTTCAAAAAAGAGATGTGACATAAAAGATCTGAAGATAATATTCATTAACGGTTTCTTAAGAAGAAGGAATAAGGCCCAATGTGGTAGCTCATGCCTATTAACTTGGCACTTTGGGAGGCTGAGCAGGTGGACTGCTTGAGCCTAGGAGTTTAAGACCAGCCTGAGCAACATGGTGAAACCCTGCCTCTACAAAAATTAGCTGTGTGTGTTGGTGCACGCCTGCAGTCCCAACTTCTTGGGAGGATACACTGAGCCCAGGAGGTCAAGGCTGCAGTGAGCCATAATCACACCCTACACTGCAGCCTGAGTGATAGGGTGATAAGAGTGAGACCCTATCTCAAAAAAAAGAAAAAAAAAAAAAGGAATAAAGTATTATTTCCATGTGACTAGAAATTTGATCTAAAAAATTTAAATATAATTGAAGACTTCTGATGAGAGCAAAGGAAAACTAATGGAGAAGGTACTAATACATACTTGCCTTTTTCAAAAAATTTCCAAACTATATGTGGAATTAGCAGTACCCACAGCACTTCAGAACCCAGAAAGTTTTTGAAAAGAAAATTACATATATACATGGAATTCTCTAAAAGCAGCTGTAATTTTTCTAATGGAGATAATCACAAGCCACTGCTAACAGTTGTTATTTTGAGGAGAGAATTGGGAGAGGGGTGGAGAGGTAAAAGGAAGCTTTTACTCTAATTTGCTATCCTGGTAAATGCATTACTTTTTTTTAATGTCAGAGGGATTTATCTGGTTGGTGATAATCCTACCACTAAACTATTTAGGCCCTCAACACTAAAAACATGTTTTTATGATTAAATTCTAATGCTAACTATCTTTTTAACAAATGTTACCTATTAAACAAATTTCAGCAATTTTTTCTTATAATTCTTTTTCTTTTGAAAATTCTCAAATCTTCAGAAAGGTTGGAAAACTAGCACAATGAACACCCATATGACTTTCACAGAGTTCATAATTATTAACATTTTGCCACACATACACATATATATATATTATGCATGTGACATTTTTTTGGCTGAAACTTCTAAAAGTAAATTGTAGGCATCAGGACAATTCACCCTTAAATACTTTAGCATGTCTTGAGTTAATTTTTGTATAAGGTGTAAGAAAAAAAAAGAAAAAAAAAAAATACTTTAGCATGTAATTCCTAAGAACAAGGGCATTATCCTATACAACCATAATACAATTATGACACTCAGTAACTTTAATATTGATACTATTTTCTAACATACAATCCATATTAAAGTCATTAGAACTGTCTCAATAATGTCCTTACTGGCTGTTTTGTTTTGATAAAGGATCCAATCAAGAATCTAAATGCAATCATGCATTGCATTTAGCTGTCAGGTCCCATTATCTCCTTAAATCTAAATAGCTTCCAGCCTTTATTTTGCCTATCATGATACAGACCAGTTACTGTTGCAACATATGGCTCACTTTGGAAATGTGTGATTGTTTCCTCATGTTTTGATTTATAGTATGTTAAACATTTTGGCAGGAATGCCACATATGTAATTACATATCCTAATTAATATATTTATTTATAATCAATATACTTCATTATACTTATATATTTAAGTGCTAAAACTTAATATAAGTATATAATCAATATACTTAAATATTTAAGTGCTAAAACTGCCACTATCTCACTTAAGTGACCAAATGTGATTAATAGCCATCATGCAACACATGATGTTAGTTTATTAATCAAATCTGGTCACTTAAGTGAGATAGTGTCACGTTTAGCACTTAACCAACTCCAAATTTAAATCAGCATCCTAATAACCTAAGAGTAATATTTCTCTAAGCAGAGGATCCCCTCCATACTTGGTTTTCTAGCTTTCTCTCTTATAAGAGAAGAAAAAACAGCTCCTCAACTTAAGCCCAAATCAGTCCCCATTCCCCCTACTCCCCACAGAGAAGCACAGGCAAGTCCTCCATAGCTATAGATAGTGTTGTTATAGAATATAAGAATATATTTAGCAAGTCCCATTTAGCCCTGCTGCTCTCAAGCCTAAAATATAAGCCAGATTAACCTTGAAAATTAAATCAAATAAAGATTTAGGGGGGAAATGCAATTCAAAACCCAAAGAGTTTAGACCTTAGGGAGGTCATAGTCAAATGCTGAAACAAACAGCTACCTGAACCCCAGTAAGCTTGAGAGACTGGCAATATTACCATGAGAGGACAAGGAGTAAAAGACGTAACACAGTCAATAAATACTAACAGACTGAACAAACAAAACAAATCAGTTGTTGCTTTGACATTAGTACACTAAAAATATAATTGGGTATGTTGTTTCTTTGAAATTACAAAGTAATTTATGTATTCACAGCTTTCTTCCAAGCAATTACATCATCAATATTATAGAGACATGTTTCTACATACTGAATAAAATGATCAAATCTCTACTTTTATCTGGATCTCAGATAAGACTGACAATATCGATTCCAACTCACAATCTTTGATTTGAAGATATCCAGCAGACCTGATAAGTGAGTGTACTGATTTGGCACTTTTCTAAGATGAACCATTTCAAAATCAGTTCGTACACCAGGACCTTGACATTCTCCTACATACATTCTTCGCCATTTCTGGTGAATTTGCACGAAGAGTGGCACCTGACTGCAAGACATGATTAAACCGAAATAGAATACAAGCTCATTAAGCAAACCTGAACTCCTGAACCTCAAATTTTTCCCAAATTATTTTAATCTCAAGAATTTAAAAGCACTAAACTGGAAACAACAAAAACACAGGTTTATAACAAAGACATTCTTAATTCCTTTTTCTCCTTATACTACTAAACTGAAGAAACTATCATCTAGAGGTACTTTGATTAGTCTGAAAATTGTTTTAGAACAGCTAACTAAAAGTGAGAAAACATGAGAATGAAAACTGTCTTGAATAAAATTATTTAATATTAGCCTTTCCAAATTAATAATAAAACCTAACTCACAGGTATTAAACAATGTAAATTAAGCCAATATTGTAGTGAAAGATTTTTCATATCATCTAAAGATAAAGGAGGGCTCCTAAGCACAAGAAGGTTGTGAAGTGCCTTACACAGAAAATATGTGTGGTAAATAAGCTTCCTGCATGCACAAGTTACACTGCTTTTGGCTACAAGTTCAATGTTAATGACTCAACAATCTATATTAAATAAGCTACCTTTAAACAGAAACACACATAAAAGAAGGTTATTTATTAATTCGTTGACAAAAATGTGACCAGAGGCTCATAGGAACCTAAGTCTGTATGTCACCTAGGAGAAATAGGTCAGGAATTGATAACTCAGTGTTTGTGGCAACGTTGTAACACATAACTACCTTAAATAACAAGAAAGGATTGCACAAATACATCCCTAAGTTAATAATGCTACATTAGTAAATATTCTAACCATTCCTTTTTTAAAAGGCAAAATTACTCACGGAGGATATACCACAGAGTACATCCCCTATAATAAATTAATTATTCCCCAGTAGATTTAGAGTTAGCATATCATAGTCTATTCGCTATGCAAATGAAACACAACTCAAAATAACAGAATAGTGATTAAACAAATTTCATTTTCTTATTTTCATTTAAGAATAGAGCCTAAAGGTACTGAAAATTAACTTTTAAAGAAGTTATTCCAAATACACATTGAATTATTTCAGTAAGATTATCTTTAGAAATGGCCTTCATTAGCTGGGCGTGGTGACTCATGCCTGTAATTTCAGCACTTTCGGAGGCTGAGATGGGTGGATCACCTGATGTCAAGAGTTCAAGACCAGCCTGGCCAACACAGTGAAACCCCATCTCTACTAAAAATACAAAAAATTAGCCAGGTGTGATGACACACACCTTTAATTCCAGCTACTCAGAGGCTGAGGCAGGAGAACTGCTTGAACCCAGAAGGTAGAGGTTGCAGTAAACCAAGACTGCGTCACTGCACTCCAGCCTGAGCAACAGAGCGAGACTCTGTCTCAAAAAAAAAAAAAAGAAAAAGAAAAAGAAATGGCCTCCATTTAGGTTTTATTAGTTTTGTTCTTATATATCAAATTCCAGTATAAAAATATGCAGGTATATTGTTAAAAGAAAAATTTTCAACTAATTAAACTTAACAGAGTTTATTTGAGGCCAGGTATAGTAGTTTACACCTGTAATCCTAGCACTCTGGAAGGCAGAGGCAGGCAGATCATCTGAGGTCAGGAATTTCAGACCAGCCTGGCTAACATAGTGAAAACCCAGTCTCTACTGAAAAGAAACGTGTATGTGCATATATATATATATATATATATGTACTAAAAATATATATGTACTAAGTTCTTAACTACAATAAAAAAGCTAACTTTTAATAGCTGTTGGCTTCGTAAATTATTAAAAATATTTTGTCTAGGTTTTAAAAAATGTCCACTCACCAGCCAGTGTTTCCCAAGGCAATAGAAACAGAACTCAGAAGAAGGTTGCACTTAGATTCACTGAGAACAGCATCACTGTGTGCAGCGGGGGCAATCACCACAAACTCGCGCAAACCATACCTTAAAAAAAGAATTACTGCATTAAACAGGGGAAACCTCAGGACGCAAAAATCCATTACTTGAAAAACACACAAAAAAATTTCCCTACAGAAAATTTAACAAGTGAGGTTTAAACTACAGGTGTTTCTTTTAATGGCAATCCAACCTACAAAGACCTCAATTTTAAGAAGCACTTCCATCATCCACCTACTAGTTCCCCTCTATTCTTTACAAATTAGAAACAATTAGAAACAATTTGCAGAAATCACAAAGACCATTAAACAACAGTTTTGCCTTCAAAGTTAAGTTTACAAGATAAAAGAAGAAAGCAATTATTGAAATTTTGCTTTAATGAACTGACAGCACTAAGTCCCCAAATGAAGAAAGTTTGACAGATTCCCTAAACTGCAGGAAAATTATCAGCAATGATGTACAAGTCTTGTCTAAATGTGAGAACACAGTTTACTAAGAATCCTAATTAAGGAATTCTTGTGTTCTTTTACTCAACACATATTAGGGGTCAAAAAATTATCATAAAACAGCTTAATCTTGCTATGACAGCTACATTAATTAAAACTTCTCATTCAGTTGCCACATCCTTTAAAGTCACAAATTTGTTGCCAAACTTTTACAAAAACATAGTCAAATTGATGATCTTGTCTACTGAAAATTCTTCTCCTATTCACTCTGTATTTTTATTTAATATTTTTTAAATAAAGCAAATAACTTATGAACAATATTTCTCATTTGCCTAAACTATTTTAATCTCTGGTATGTGAAGAGTTATTAATGCTTATTTTTATAAATATTCTTCTCAAGAAATCCCTAAAACAGCAGTAATTATTTAAAAAGCAAAGTCTAATTCATAGTATGTTTATTATTTGGATGACAAAAACTTATTTCATTTCCTCACGCTGCCTCTAGCCTCCTAGCCCTAAAAATCAAAATTAGTTATGTAGAGGCAGCATAAAATAATGAAAATAATCCAAAGCTTTAAAAATTAAGCTCTAAAGGTCTTTGAAAAATAGTTTTCTTTTTTCCAAATGTCCCTGAAAGAAAGAAAACAAAACAAGTGAACATCCCCCTGTTCCATCCCCGTACTAGTGTTAAATTACCGTAAACAGTTTCTTGGTTATTCTTCCAGAAATGGTCCATTTATCCACGTAACCACCTACTCTCAAGATTATATATATTTATATACTTTGTAAGCTTTGTTTCAAAGGACAATCCCCTACTGATCAGTACTTTTATTTCCAGTTTCATGCTGCTGCAACAATACTGCAATTGTCTCTTTCTACAAATATATCTCTATAATAAATTTCTAGTGGTTGCTGGATAAAAGAACATTTGCATTTTAACACTGACAACTGTTGTCAATCTTCTTACTCTACACACACACATACAGTGTCACTGTATACTTGAATAACAACCCCAGCCGAATTGCCATTTATCTGCAATCTACCTTCCATCTCCTAAGCCTTTGTTTCCTCTATATATTGATAAAATGTCTCCCCCTCATCCACTGTACTGCCATTACTAAATACCCAAATTCTGACAAGTCCTTTAAAGATTTACCTTGCCATGTGTGGTGGCTCACACCTGTAATCCCAGTATCTTGGCAGGCCAAGGCAGGAGGATCACTTGAGCTTAGAAGTTCAAGACCAGCCTAGGCAACATAGCAAGATACCCCTCTACAAAAAATTTTAAAAATTAGCTGGGCATGATGGAGAGTGCCTGTAGTCCCAGCAATGTGGGAGGCTGAGGTGGGACGATCACTCTTGTTAAAAGTACTCTCTTCTTTATGATCTTTAAAATGTCAATATAAGTCATTACTTTTTTCTCAATAGGTCTACTTGAATCCTAAGACTATGCCTTCATCAAAAGTAAACAAACATTAAGTGGGAGCTTTAAAAAAAAAAAAAGTAAAAGTCAACAACAACAACAAAAACCAATCAGATTTTAAAATGGGCAAAGGACTTGGATGAATGTCATTCAAAAGAAAATATACAAATGGCAAATAAGCACATGAAAAAATCCTCAACATCACTAATCTTAGAGGAATGCAAATTGAATCTACTATGACATAACACCTCATACCCATTAGGATGGCTATTATCAAAGAAACCAACAATAAGTGTTAGCAAGGATGCAGAGAAATCAAAATCCTTGGGCACTGTTGGTAGAAATGTAAAACAGTTAAACAGTATGGTAGATTATTTTTAAAAATGAACACAAACTAACATTTGATCCAGCAAAACACTGATTATAAATCCAAAAGAAATGAAAACAGAGATTCAAATAGATATTTGTGCACCCATGTTCATAGCAGAATTATTCACAGTAACCAAAAGGTAGAAGCAATCCAAATACCCATCTACAGATGAATGGATAAATGTGGTATATACATACAATCAAATATTATTTAGCTTTAAAACAAAATAAAAAACAAATAAATTTCGATTCATATTGCAACACAGTTGAACTTAGAAGACATTAGGCTAAGTGAAATAGAAGCCAGTAAAAAAAGGGCAAATGTTACACTGATTCTACTTATATTAGGTACTAAAAGAATAAAAATCATACAGAGAGAAAGTAATACTGGTTCCAGTGGCTAAGAGGGAGAGGCGAGAAGTCGTTGTTTAATGGTTACAGGGTTTCAGTATGGGATGATAAAGTTCTGGAGAAGGATAGTGGTGATGGTTGCACAAAAATGTGAATACACTCAATACCACTGAACTGTACACTTAGAAATGGTTAAAATTGCAAATTTTGTTATGGATGTTTCACCACAATAAAAAAATTATACATAAAAAATGAGAAAAAACTAATATACATTTTATAGAATAAGAAATATAAATGGTTAATAAGTCTATAAAGAGATGCTCAATCTCACTATTAGAAAAATAAATATTAAAACAAGATATCACTGTTACTCTACGGGCAAAAAATATAAAATACTGATAGACTCCAGTGTTCACAAGAGTGCTGGAATATGCCACAGGTGGTGATATAAACTTTAAAAGAAGTTTTAGGCTGAGGTGGGAGGATCACTTGAGGTCAGAAGTTCTAGTCCAGCCTGGGAAACAGTGAGACCCCCATCTCTACAAAAAATTTAAAAATTAGCTTGGCATGGTAGTGCGCATCTGTACTCCTAGCTACTCAGGTGGCTGAGGTAGGAGGATAACTTGAGCCCAGGAGGTCAATGCTGCAGGGAGTCATGATTACACCACTGTACTCCAGCCTGGTGACAGAGCAAGGCCCTGTCTCTTAATAAAATTTTTTTTTTTTAATTTTGGAAAGCAAAAGGGCAGAATATATCAATATTTAAAATTGACAAAACTCAATTATATATCTCAAAATCTATGCTACAAAACCATTCTTACAAATGCAAAAAGATGTCTGTACAGTGATATTCACTATAATATTTTAATTGTAAAAACCTATAAATGACCTAAATATTCTTCAATAGAGGAATGGCAAAATAATTACAGTTACCACCACCAATACCACCACACACACACACAGACACATAATAAAGAGATATTCTATATTCATGAATAGGGAGACAGTATTATCAAGATATCAGTTCTTTCCAACTTCATCTACAGATTCAATGCAATCCCAATCAAAATCTCAGCAAGTTATTGCAAGGATAGCCACAAACTGATTCTAAAGTTTATAAGCAGAAGCATTAAAAAAAAAACTCAAAATAACAATAAAATACTGAAGAAGAAGAAAGGTGGAGAACTAACACTATCAAACTTCAAGCACTATTATAAAGCTACAGAAATCAATACAGTTTGGTATTGGCAAATAGAACAGACTAATAGAGATCAATGGAACAGAATAGAGAGCCCAGAAATAGGCCCACATAAATATTATCAACTAATCTCTGAAAAGGAGCAGAGGCAATACAAAGGAGATAGTCTTTTCAACAAATGGAGCTGAAACAACTGGACATCCACATGCAAAAAAATAAATGTAGACAGACTTTACATCCTCCACAAATGCTAACTTAAAATGGATTACATACCTGAATATATAATGCAAAGTTACAAAACTCCTAGAACACAGAATAAAATCTAGATAACTCTGGGTTTGTTGATGACCTTTTAGATGCAATACCAAAGGCACAATCCATGAAAAGAACAAACTGATACTCTGGACTTCATTAAAATTAAAAATATCTGCTCTGTAAATGACACTTTCAAGAGGATGAAAGACACAACTGTAGTCTGGGAGAAAATATTTGCAAAAGACATTTCAGATAGAGAACTGTTATCCAAAATCTACAAAGAACTCTTAAAACTCAAAAATAAGAACCTAATCCAACTTAAAAAAAAAAAAAAAAGGTCAAATGACCTCAACCAGACACCTCACCCAAGAAGATATAAAGATAGCAAACAAGTATAGGCAAAGATGTTCCATATCACATGTAATCAGGGAAGTGAAATTAAAACAACAGTGAAAGACCACTACATACCTATTAGGGTGAGTTTCATTAATAAATCTTTATATTTCCTAAAATTTCTAGCCCAGTACCTTAAATTTATTAGATCAAATGTATCAACTCAAATGAAAATGTCACATCTGTACTTCTTAATAACTGTTTCATCTGAATAATAGATTGAATATGTATACTAAATTCTATATTTAAATATAAATGTGTCTTAGCATCCCATCCTCCAATGACAAAGGTAGGACAACCAACCATTCATTTTTGTTCGTTTTAAGATGCATTTTTATTTCCTCGTCCAATAAAGACCAAAAGTACCACACCAAAAATTTAACCAATATTTGACATATTTGTTGTTACTCTCACATAGGCAAATCATAAAACCATACCACTTACCTTGAATGCTACCATTCTACTACTCTCACATGTATCACCTTAGAAAGAAATAGATTGAGGACCCCTTCAAAAAAAAGTGGCATGAAAGTATATGCATAAAACACTGTATCACCAAAAAAATGGTGGTTCTAAACAATGAAAAAACAATTCCTTAGACATAAATACCTACCACTTACAAAAACACCTGGGAAATTGGAGGTTTTCAATCAACAACTCCTTTTTTTGAATTTATTTTTAGTTTTTTTAGATATTATAATACACATCTTTAATTTATAATCTACTCAGGTTAATTCTAGTAAAATCTAGCAATGTTATACAATATAACTCCATTCCCTCCCCCTCTTCCTTTGTACAATATTATCATATATATTACAAATTACATATATCTTATAAACCCAACAACACATTGCTGTAATTATTGTTTAAACAATCTTAACTTTGTTTTTAAATTATGAGAATATATTTATTGTATTTACTAGAGTATTTCCAATGTTCTTCATTCCTTCCTATGGATTCAAGTTTCCCTCTATTTCTTTGAGTACTTATAAGGCAAGGATGAATTCTGTCAAATTTTCTGTCAATATCATTATTTCACCTTTATTTCTGAAATATAGTTTCACTGGATATAGAATTCTCGGTCAATAGTGAGTTTGTTTTTTGTTTTTTTGTTTTTGTTTTCCTTTCAGAACTTTTTTTTTTTTTTTTTTTTTGAGACGGAGTCTCGCTCTGTCACCCAGGCTAGAGTGCAGCGGCGCAATCTTGGATCCCGGGTTCAAGCAATTCTCTTACCTCAGCCTCCTGAGTAGCTGGGACTACAGGTGAAGTTGCCACACCCAGCTAATTTTTTGTTTTTTGTTTTTTTTTAGTAGAGACAGGGTTTCACCATGTTGCCCTGGACTCCTGAGCTCAGGCAATCCAACCGTCTCAGCCTCCCAAAGTGCTGGGATTACAGGTGTGAGCTCCTTTCAGAACTTTGAATGTGTCATTGCAACTGCCCTCTGGCCTCCACTGTTTCTGATGAGAAGTCAACCAAGAGTATTGTTCTCTTGTACATAACAAGTCATTTTTCTCTTGTTGCCTATAAGATTTTCTTTCCATCTAAGGGATTCAGCAGGTTGCCCATACTATGTCTAGTATGGGTGGTTCTCTTTTGTGTTTATCTTACTTAAGGTTCACTAAGGCTTCTGGTTCTGAGTGTTTTTAATCAAATTTGGAAAATTCTCAGCTATTATTTCTTCAAATTTGTTTTTCTAGCACTTTCTTCCTCTTCACCTGGGAGTCCCAACACATGCATGCTTTGGAACACTTGATACTGTCCCACAGATCTCAGAGGTTCTGTTCTTTCTTTCTCCAAACTTTTTTCTCTGTTCTTTGGACTGGACAATTTCTGTTAATTTTTCAAATCTACCAACTCTTCTATCATCTCAGATCTGCTTTTGAGCCAATGTGAAGAAAGTTCATTTAAATTATACTTTTCAACTCTAGAGTTTCCATTTGTTTTTTTTTGTTTGTTTGTTTGCTTGAGATGGGAGTTTCGCTCTGTTGGCCAGGCTGGAGTGCAACAGTATCTTAGCTTACTGCAGCCTCCACCTCCTAGGTTCAAGCAAGTCTATCTCAGCCTGCCGGGTAGCTGGACTATGGGCACATACCACCAGGCCTGGCTAATTTTTTTTTAATTTATTTATTTTTAGTAGAGATGGGGTGTTACCATGTTGCCCAGGCTGGTCTCGAACTCTTAACCTCAAGTGATCTGCCCACCTCAGCCTCCCAAAGTGGTGGGATTACAGGCATGAGCCACCACACCTGGCCGCCATTTGGTTATTATAGTTTCTATTTATTGAGACTACTATGTAACTCATTGTTAGGATTTAATTCTTTGAAAACCCTTTCCTTCAACTCTCTTAACATATTTGTAATAAATCTTTTGATGTTACTGCTAAATCTAATATCTAGGCCCATTAAGAGTCCATTTCTACTATTTTTTCCCCTTGTATGGGTCACACTTCCTGTTTCATTGTACAGCTAGTAATCTGTGGTTGAAAACTGTACATTTTGATAATATATTATAGCAAAACCAGATTCTGTTGAACTTTTCTGCGGGTTGTTAGCTTTTCCAATTTGTTTGCATTTAGTAACTTGCCTGGACTTACACTGAGGAAACTGTCTTCTCAACAGAGTGCAGCCTCTGATATCTCTATTCCATTGCTTTATTCTTATTTTCAATATTTCAGCCTGGCTCTCTAGGGGCTACCTCTTGTCTGTATAGTTTGTGGGTAAACCAATAATTTGGGCACAGATCATGCTGAAACACCTAAGCCTATAAGGTTTTCCTTTCACTTTCTGCTAAATATGTGTAGGTTGGGAATGCATTCAAAATTGCAACCAGCACTCAAGTTTGGGCTCTGCTTAGTCTCTCCTGCATATATGTAGTTTTTCTGTCATCTAGGGATGTGTAGAGAGGGTACCTCAGTCCTCCTATCGCTCTAATACAAGACCTCCCTGTTAAATTTCTGACTAATCCATCACTTGCCTTGAACTGGGAATGCAACCTTGGTCTAACAAAGGTACAGGTTTTACCCGTCTGTTCCCAACCAAATCCATTCCTTTTGACTGGCAAAGGCAAATGTTTTTGTGCCTTCCGTCTCCCCCAGTAAAGAATTAAACATGCTCATCTGGCAACAGAGGTGGTATTTTCATGGTCAATCTAGACTAGAAAGCTTAGTTGTCACCAACATAGGTTAGGAAGAAGAACGGAGACGATAGAAACAGCTATAGAAAGAGGGGCCAGAAATGGTGGGGTTTTGAAAGTTCTGTCCAGTTTAATGCCTTTTTTAAAAAATTGCTCTTTAGTAAAGAGGAATCACTAACCATTTCACACTGCCATTACCAGAAATCCTCTTAACATTCACTTTTGGAAGAATGAGAACATTTTACAGGTCCTTAGGGCTATTCTAAAATGCTGATATCTCAAAACTTACAGGTTTTGTGAAATCAGCATTTTAGAATAGCCCTAAGGACCTTTACATGTATCTCTATTGACAGCAAAAAAAAAAAAAAAATACATTAAAAATCACAAAAATGAGGCTGGGTGCAGTGGCTCACACCTGTAATCCTAGCACTTTAGGTGGCCGAGACGGGCAGACTGCCCAAGCTCAGGAGTCTAAGACCAGCCTGGTCAACATGGTGAAACCAACTCTCTATTAAAATACTAAAAATTAGCTGGGCATGGTGGCATGCGCCTGTCATCCCAGCTACTCGGGAGGCTGAGGCAGGTGAATTGCTTGAACCTGGGAGGCAGAGGTTGCAGTGAGCCCAGTTAGCGGCACTGCACTGCAGCCTGAGGGACACAGTAGGACTCCGTCTTCAAAAAAAAAAATCACAAAAATAAATATTTCTTAAAAGCCATAATAATTAATTATTCAACAATTCACAAGATTATTTGTGGACTGCTCCTTTGTGGTGACCAATAAAGCATGACTGAAGCTGAAGGCCCAAAGACAATGCTCGACAAAGGCAGAGCCATGGGGACAAAATATATCCTCCCTTAAACCTAGCTATCTTTTCAGTGTATTTTTCTGCTCTCTATAGCGCCTCTCCAGGTGTCTACAGCTTTCACACTCTTACTTTCTGTATTAGTTCATATTGCTGCTGTAAGAAATTACTAGAAGTTTGGTGACTTAAAATAACACAGGTTGATCATCCTATAGTTCTGCAGGTCAGAAGTCTGACACAGGTCTCACAAGGCTAAATTCAAGGTGTCAGCAAGGCTGTGTTCCTTCAGGAGGCTCCAGCGGAGAACCTATTCCTTGCCTTTTCCAGTTTCTAGAGGCTTACCCTCATTACTTGGCTTTTGGCCCTCTTCTTCTATCTTCAAAACCTACATCACTGGGACCAGTTCTTCTCACAGCAATATGACCCTAACTCTCCTGTCACCCTGTTCTAATTTTAAGAACTCTTGTGATTACACTGGGACCACCCAGATAATCCAGGATAAATCTCCCTAACTTAAAGTCAACTGCTAAGCAATGTTAATTCCATGTGCTCCCTTAATCCATTGTGCAACATAACTTATATTCACAGGTTCTAAGATTTAGGACGTGGACCATCTTTGGGGACTAGCTGGGTTCATTATCTTGCCTACCACACCTTCCTATTAAAAACTCTGCTTATGAATTTACATTTGGACATAAATGTTGGCTACGGTTAAGGTCTATGTCATTTCCAGGGTTATTTATATTATGAAAAATAACAATCAAGATAATAAATCTGTAATGATGATTTTGGGAAACACCCACTAGAAGGTATTTAAAGAAAGAAAAGTGTTTAAAGGATAGGTGTATTAGAAGACTGTAAGACACATCCGGCAAATCACATCATTAAGATCAATTACATTGCCAAGAACATAAAATTGATCATGCTCACATGTCTTTTAAAGTCCATTTTTATAAAACACCCTTAACAAAGTTAAATAGGCTTGGAGCCAATCTGGGAGGTGTTTGATATGAAAACTGAAACTAGAAGATCTCAAAATAGATAAAGATCACAGACAAACTCCAACTACCAAAATTGAGCATTGAACATAAATGCCAAAAATCTATTTTCTAGAATTTGATTTGAAAATGTAAGTAAATCATATATTAATTTTAAATTACTCTGACAGGGTTAACTTATACTAATTGTATGTTTATGGTATAGTTGAATATAAATAAGTAAAGATGCCTATATTGCAAAATCGTTTTCAGATTTTCACCATCATTGCTTTAATTCTGGTTTAACTTTTGCAAATTTAAATTTAAATAAATGTATAGGTGAAAACTTCTATGCATGTTACTCTTCAGCATCTCTGACACATTGCAAGTAATTTGTATCCTTGAAATTTTTGAGAAATTCACTCAACAGTTACAACAAAAATTCTATGAATAAAACAGAAGTAGGAGAATATTATGAAATCCTCTTAAGATACCCAGTTCACATTAGTCTTAAAATATCTACATACCAAAGTCCTTCTCATCTTTCCCCATTCCCAAGTCTCTGCTGCCATACCCAACCTTACCAAACTACCTGCAAGTTTCAAAAGTTCATTCAAACATTATCACCTCTGCTAATGCTTTCCTTCAGCTTCAAGTATCTTTTTACCTAACTTACTAGTTAAGCTTATTCACCTGGCTTATTCTCACTTGTCTTTCAGGATTCAGGTGAGATATCACCTTGTCTGGAAACATTTTCCTGACTTAATCTGTCCAGATTACAAGTACCTCCTATGAGTTTGCATCAAACCTTGTGTTCTGCCCTCTATGGGAGCATTTATCACAAAATGTTATTGTTGTCTACTCCCTTTATACTAATCCCAAAGATTACTAAGGCAGGAACCATGTTTTATCCTTGATATTCCCATATCTGGATCATAGTAAATGTTTAAACATAACGTTTGTTGAATAAAAGAAAATACACATACTTTTAATATGCCTAATTTTTAAACAGTTCTCAAAAGCTTTGTTGTTGGCTTTCTAAACTTTAAGAAAGATCAAGTAAGACAAAACTGAAACTGACTTTCAACCATATGACATGACTTCCAACCAACTGACATGACACAGGCCCTCCTTGCCCCAAAACACAAAGAAATACCTGATCAAATATGACAACTTTGTAAAATACACAGCTGAATTTGAAAGAATAAAAAGGAGTTTCCTGGATAACAGAAACAGTTTACTGAAAGGCAAAAGCGAGCCTAGAAGGTGACTGAAAAATACCAGGGGAAGATCAGGTCTGGCTATAGGCCCTAAGAGCTGAGCAGTGGAAGCTGGGATTTTACAGGGTAAGCCTTTTACTGTTAAAAGTCTGTTAGTCCGACTTATAAGAATGTTTGCAAAGCTGAGTATGCTGTGCTAGACTGGAAAGAACAAGAATGATGAAAGAAAAGTCTGTTTATGTCTGACAATACCATGTATTTTAGCCTAGCAGTCACATGTGAATTATATAACTCTGAGATGATGGAGCATACTGAGGCCAGGGAAAGTGGTCTCTGGCATGCATCCAGATTAGGCTATGTCCAAGAATGCCCCAGTCTCATAATAAATATAAATAAGAGTAGGCCCAGAGACGGCTTCCAGAAGCACAATATCACTCAGATATTATCATCCACAACTGTGCATCTGCTTATGAGGCCCTGGGACTTTGAAGCTGCATATCTTTCTGATAAGGTTACCAATCTCTCTACTATATAACCTAAACACACAAGCTTCCTTCTATATCCTTTAGATTTAGGTTTATTCCATCAGTCCAAATCACTATCCCTATGGAGGGTGTAATGTTTCGAATGACTTCTCAGGGATATGGGTATACACATGAGGCAAGGAAGTGGAACTGAGACCTCTGCTTAAATCCTGGACCCTACAAGTAATTGACGACTCCATAAAATGAGAATGCCAGGCCCAGAAAGTTTCAAAAGCAAATTCTATCAGTTAGAAAAAAATCAATTTTACATACTCTCTCAAAGAAAATAGAAGAGAACAAAATACTTAAATACTTTCTGACTCATACTATGAGGCCAACATTACTCTGATACTAAAATCAAAGCATGAGAAAAGAAAACTACAGACCAACATCCCTCATGAACATAGACACTTAAGTCCTCAACAAACAATTAGCATATCAAATACAGCAACACACACACACACACACACACACACACACACACACACACACACACACACACACACACACAAATTACACCACAAAGAAGTGGAGTTTATCTTGAGAATGCAAAGCTGGTTATGTATCCAAAAATCAATCAATGCAATCAACATATTAAAAATCTAAAGAAAAAAAACAAATAATCATATCAATTTAAACAGAAAAAGCATTTGACAAAATTCAACATCAATTCATAATAAAAAATTCTTAGCAAGGAAGCAGAAACAAAAGGGAACTTTCTCAATCTGATAAAGAGAATCTATGATAAAACCTACAGCTAACATCATACTTAATGGTAAAAAACTAACTGCTTTCCCCCTGAGATGAACAAATCCTATTCAATATTTTACTGGAAGCTCTAACCAGTTATAAAAAGAAAAAAAAAATGACTAGATTGCTTGATGGTATCATGCAATATATATTTTTTAAAAAGAACAGAGATTAGAAGGGAAATAAAACTATCCATATTCATAGACAATGATTGTATATATAGAAAATCCCAAAGAAATGACAACTCCCAGAACTAGTAATTGAGGTTAGCAAGGTTACAGGATACAAGGTCAACCCCTCAACATCAGCCATATTCCTACATACTAGTAATGAACAACTGGAAATGAAAAAAATTAAAAATATCATTATAATAGCTCCTTTATAAAAAAACAGCAAGTAGAAACATAACATTTACAGGCTCTTCATGTTGAAAACTGTAAAACACTGCTGAAAGAAATCAGGTAAGATCTAAATATCAAAGGAGTTTTTGGAAAGAATACTACAGGCGACCACCACCCCTTTTGCCAACCAGGTAATGGATCTGCTACCACCATCTCCAGCATCCATTAACAGCTGCTTTCGCCCTCAGATTTTGAATAATTCCAAAATAAAATAATTTTTTTAATGGGAGAAAGATTTGTGCCTAGAGCAAAAAGTCCTCAGATATGGCACCAAAAGCACAACCCATAAAATTAAAAATTGATAAAATTGAACTTCACTCAATTTTAAAACTTTGGTTCTAGAAAAGACATCATAAGAGAAATGAAAAGGTAAGTTATAGTCTTATCTGTTACAAACAACCCAATTAAACTATGTGCAAAAGACTTGGACACTGTAATACAGAGAAAATATAAATGGGCAAATAAATGCATGAAAGATATCAAAATTAAAATTAGGATGAGAGGCTGGGCATGGTGGCTCATGCCTATAATCTCAGCACTTTGGGAGGCCGAGGCGGGTGGATCACGAGGTCAGGAGTTCGAGACCAGTCTAGCCAAGATGGTGAAACCCCGTCTCTACTAAAAACACAAAAATTAGCCAGGCATGGTGGTAGATGTCTATAATCCCAGCTACTTGGGAGGCTGAGGAAGGAGAATCGCTTGAACCCAGGAGGTGGAGGTTGCAGTGGGCCAAGATCTCGCCAGTGCACTCTAGCCTGGGAGACAGAGCAAGACTCTGTCTCCAAAAAAAAAAAAAAAAAAAAAATACATATTAGGATGAAATACCACTATGTGCCTACTAGGAATGGCTAAAAAAAAAAAAAATATTGACAATATCAAGTGCTGGTAAGGATGCAGAAACTGGAACTTTCATACATTGTTAGTAGGAATGCAAAATGGTACAGCTACTCTAAAAATGCTTTGCAGTTTCCTATAAACATACACTTACCACATGACTTAGCAATCCCACTCTAGGTATCTACCCAAGTGAACTGAAAACGCATTTTCACACAAAAATCTGTATACAAATATTTATAGTATAGCTCTGTTTAAAAATGCCAAAGCCTAGAAACAATCCTAATATCCCTCAACAAATGAATGAGTAAACAGTGTGGTATATCCTTACAATAAAATACTACTCAGCAATAAAAAGGAACAAACTATTGATAAGCAGAACCACCTCAAAGGATTTCAAAGGCACCATGCTGAGTTGTAAAAGCCAGTCACAAATGGTTATATATATAAATTCTATTTATATATAGAATTCTATTTACATACAGTAGACTCCTATTTATATGACACTCTCAAAAGGACAGAACTATAGTGACATGGGAAGATCAGAGATTCCAGGAATTATAAGTGGGGAGTGTGGCCAAGTACAGTGGCTTGCACCTATAATCCCAGCACTTTGGGACACTGAGGTAGAAGGATCATTTGAGGCCAAAAGTTTAAGACCAGCCCAGGCAACATAGCAAGACGCTGTCTCTACAAAAAAATGTAAAAACTACTTAGCCAAGTATGGTGGTGTGCGCCTGTAATCCTTGCTACTCAAGAAGCTGAGGCAGAAGGATCACTTGAATCCAGGAGTGATTGCACCACTGCAATCACTTACAGCCTGGGTGACAGATCTGTCTCTTAAAAAAAAAAAAAAAGTGGGAAGAGTGTGCCTATGCCTAAGAGACAAAAGGGACAACAAGGGGTTTTTGGTGGCAGGGGCAAGGGGGTGTTACGGAACTGTTCTATCTCCTGATTTTGGTACTAGTAAAAAACTATACAGTGTTGAAGTTCAGAGAACTGTTCACCTCCACAAAAAAGTCCATTTTACTGTATGTGAATATAAAAAATATTTTTAAAAGTAAATGGAAACAGAAAAAAAAAGTCAAATGGAAAGGTTACAAAAGAACACCCTACTAACAAGTTATTTATATTAATATACAGAAAGGTTTCATTACTTCATTTAGTATTTTGACCATGGACTATGTGTCAGTTTGAGGAAATACATATCAAAAGGCCGAAATCATGTAACAGCATTTAGATTTTGATAAACATACTAAGAGCCAATATCTTATTTGATCCTCACAACTACCCTGAAAGTGCATAATATTTATTATTCTTACTTTACCAGTGTAGAAACAAACTACAAGAAATTAAGTAACTTGCCCAAAGTTGTAGAAATACTAAGTGACTAAGTTAGGAATTAAACCTAATTCAGTATGTAGCGAAACAGTTAAGTGTTAATGTTGAATGAATGAACGAATGAATGCATACAAAGCTCATGCTCTGATACTATGCTGCCTTCTGATAAATTTAGTCATGTTAAATGTACATATTCATATTTTAAAAGGCCAGAATAGAATTTGGAAGGATTAAATTACATTAATATATGTAATTATTAAATTCCTTTTTTAGTTAAGTTGCTTAAGTGCACAATTTTTAAAAGGTCATACTAAAAGAGGAATATTTATGAAACAGTATACCATTTACCTGCATTTGCAAATAATTTTCTTTTAAGTACTATACAGCCTATTTACTATATGAAATGAAGAAAAAGATAAACACAGATACTATCATTTTCCCCTCCCTTAGAATTCTTCTTTAATTAAAAAAAATTAAAAGGCCAGCTGATACCAATAGAATAATTTCAAACCAGTATATAAACTTCCTTTAACTAGTCTCCTTTCTTAAGCATGTACTCTTTTTACTAGGGCCATTCTGGTGGTAGTATGTTTTAAGACCACTCCATCCAAAATAAGCAAGTTCACAGACACTTGGAATAATTGAAAAAGATAGAAGAGACCTTGTGATATAAATAGTACCCCCTTATCTGTGGGAGATAAGTTCCAATACCCCTAGTGGATGCTTGAAACTGCAGATGGTATCAAACCCTGTGTGCACTGTTTTTTCCTATATATACATACCAATAGAACAATTATGACAATATTTTGTAATAAAAGTTATATAAATGTGGTCTTTCTCTCTCTCAAGATATTTCATTGTTCTATACTCATCCTTCTACTTGTGATCTGTCAATCTGATAACCAAGGTGGCTACTAAGTGCCTTTGGGGCAGGTAAAGTATACAGTGTAGATACACTGGACAAAGGCATGATTCACATCCAGGGCAGAATGGCCCAAGACTTCACCATGTTACTCAGAATAGCATTAGATTTAAAACTTGTTGTTTTTGTCTGAAATTTTCCATTTAATATTTTCAGACTACACTTGACCTCAGGTAACTGAAACCACAGAAAGCAAAACTGCAGATACCTTAGGTGGGGAAGACTGTACCTCTTATATTAATGTATCACAATTATAGTTTAAACACAGTGAGTTTTGATTTTATCACATAACAGATCAATATATAATACACTGAGTTTATTTCAATATGCAGTAATATGTATTAAAATTTCTATGATATTTAAATGTTCTATGCTTGTCATGAGACTACTATAAAGCACTACCCTGGATTACGAAATATATTGTGCAGAAAAGATGAATCAGCAGGCTTGTGACTGCTATCCTTAAAAAAGCCTGCTTGCAGAAAGCAAATCAGTATACTGAACGGATGGATATCTCCACTTCCATGTTTACCACAGCAATATTCACAATAACCAAGATATGGAATCAACCTAAATACCCATCAACAGATGAAGGAATAAAGAAAATGTGGTACCTATACACATGGAATATTATTCAGCCATAGAAAGAATGAAATCCTGTCGTTTACAACAATATAGAAGGAACTGGAAGACATTTAAGTGAAATAAGATAGGCACAGAAAGACAAGTATTACACATGTTTTCACTAATATGTGAGAGCTAAAAAAAAAAAAAGTGAACTCATGGAGATAAGAGAACAGAATGATGTTAGTGTTTTATGGATAGTCATTTAAGTGTGTAAATATGGGTTAGAAGTGGGAAGCCAGGTAGAAGTTTTATAAGAACATTTAAGATGGTCAGAGGACCTAAAAAGGCTAGATATGGGAGGTGATAAAGAGATGACATACCTCTAAGCAGAATTACCAGAGGCTTAGTGGGGAGCGGGGCATAAAGAGGAGATGGTAAATGGGACAAAAATACAGTTAGATAGACGTAAGATCTAGCATTCAGTAGCAAAATAGGCCACCTATAGTTAATTTGTTGTATTTTTCAAGATAACTAAAAGAATGGAATTGGAATGTTTAATTGCTTCTCCATCATCTCAAGCATTTATCATTTCTTTTGAAAAAAGATAAGTATGTACAACGATTATATATCCACAATAATTAAAAAGAAAAAACAAACCAAAAAAATAAAAAAGAAAAGCCTGTTTGCAAGGTTAGCTCTTGGCCAACATCTGGGAATTGGGATTTGGGGAGGGTTCTCACCATTCGCAGAACTGATTAAGCTACTCACTAAGCCTAAATTGTTTATGCAAACAATTCGATTTATGCTGCACACCTGGCTTTCCTTCTGGGAGCCTGAAATTTTGGTATATACCAGTTAAAGTGTGTTTATATGACCAGCCCCGTAATTAAAAACCTAGGGTGCTGAGCATTTAACATTGTTTCTGATAGACATTGTTTCATATACGTTGTTACAACTTGTTGCTGAGGGAAATGAGTACATCTTGCCTGACTCCATTAGGAAAGGGCTCTTAGAAGCTTGTACTTCCTCTGGACTTTGCCTCATGTGCCTCTTCCCTCTGCAGATTTTGCCTTGCATCCTGTCTCCGTGATAAATCAGCTGCTGAGTCCTCTGAGTCTTCTTAGCACATCAGTGAACTTGGGGGCAGTGTTGAGGTCTCCTGCAACACATATAACTAAAAGATATCTGAGTAAAATAGATACCTACCATCTTACCAGGCAATGTGCTCTTGGAGGAAAGTCATTATTCATACACAGTAAATCCTGCATAGATTGTGGAATAACATCTACAAAAACATATGATAATAAAAAAAGTTAGTGTGTTCATTATCAGGCAGAGTTTTAAAATATGCTTTGATGATAAACATGTCTTGCTAGACCATGAAGTTATGATATTGCTTTAAGATTTATATGTAAAGATAGCTCTTGAGTAGGGGGAGAGGGATTTCTCTCTCATTTTTTTTTTCTTCAAACAAAAGTAGCCTATAAAAAAGACATATGCCACTCTCATGTTTATAATATTTTTTGCTTCTGAGTCACAACTCACACAATTCCTCAATCTTACCAGAATGCTTTATTTGTTCTTCTCAGCCTTCCTGCCCCTGCCTCTACTTTTCTTCAGCATTCTATTTAGAGAGATGTCAACTCTGTACCACCTCCCATATCTAGCCTTTTTAGGTCCCCTGGCCATCTTAAATGTTCTTGTAAAATTTCTACCTGGCTTCCCACTTCTAACCCATGTTTACATACTTAAATTACTATCCATTATAAGGCACTAACATCAATGATCACTATACTCATAAACACATGATAAATTCAATGCATAGAGTATTCATGCATAAAAATAATTTCTGTTGTATGGCTATCATTGCTTAGCAAATCTATACTTTTTATTTTGCTAAAAGACTAAAGAGAATGCTAGCAATTTGATGCTTTTCAGAGCAAAAGCAATAGCCAACTCCAACAAAATAAATGATCAGTGCTCAAATCTCCTGACCTCTGATAATACAGTTTTAAATGTATATCTCTAAAACTGAGCTGATGGTTTGGCTTGTAACTCTCACCATTAATTACAAACTCAATCACAACCAAATTAAAAGAAAACTGCACTGTACATGTACACATGAAGCAATGCCTTAACTAGCTTGCAATTCATTCACCTTCATTGTGCTACAATCTCTTTCATCTGTTCATCTCAGAACACTGATTCTAAGCCTCTTTACTACAGCAGCTTTTCCTTGATGTATGATCTTCCCTTAAACTGACAGCACTTAAAGGCGGGGCGCAGTGACTCACGCCTGTAATCCCAGCACTTTGGGAGGCCCAGGTGGATGGATCACGAGGTCAAGAGATCGAAACCATCCTGGCCAACATGGTGAAACCCTGTCTCTACTAAAAATACAAAAATTAGCTGGGTGTGGTGGCGTGCACCTGTAGTTCCAGCTTCTCAGGAGGCTGAGGCAGGATAATCGCTTGAACTTGGGAGGCAGAGGTTGCAGTGAGCCAAGATGGCGCCACTGCACTCCAGCCTGGGCGACTGAGCGAGACTCTATCTCAAAAAAAAAAAAAAAAAATTAATAGCATTTAAATTTTCGATATCTTGAATAGTTTCCTTCATTAACTGGCAGAATGTTGAACCTGAAAATTGCTGGGCTATTATGAGACCTCCCACCAATTGCACACACTTCCCTCTACCTCTTAAATTTCTCATATGCACATTCTAGCTTAATTATTTTATTTTGTTGTATAATTACCTTCCATATATGTATATATGGTTAATGTTATCTGTCCTGGTTTATGAATCTAAATGTACATGTTATCTAATTGTTTTGTTTCTAAGAAGAATATACATAATAGAAAAGATGACATAATTCTATTCCTATACAAGAAAAGGCACAGATATTTCAGGTCTGAGCTTAAAAATGACAATCTGTTAAAAAAAAAAATTTAACACATTCTGCCATTTGCTGAGTGAATAAAGAAGAGTATTTAACTTGCAGCTCCAAAGTTCATGTTTATTCAGTATCTTGCTCACTCACTGTTATGTACTAGTTTACCTAAGAAAAGAAGATTTTGGATGATTTGACCTATTAACAATTACAGACACCATTTATTGAGTATCTGGCATGGGTCAAGTACTGAGATAGTTGCTTATGTACAATTTCTCATTAAATCTTCACATTAGCCCTCCATGTAGTATTACTTCATTTTACAACTGAGAAACTCAAGCTTAGAAGGGTCAACTAACTAGCAAGTAGAAAAAAACAAAATTTTAATCCACTTGCTTTTACTCCAAAATCTGGAGTAAATCCAAAGTACTAACCTCTAATCAATAGACAGATTTTCCTTTATTTGTAATCCTTCAAAGCTAAACTTATTTGCTTAATTCTCCAAACACCTTCTCTGATCTCCCAATTAAAAGTAGTATTTTCTCCTCTGAATTCCAGTAGAACTTTATCTGAACTTCAGGATGCACTTATCACTTTCTACCTATTACTGTTACTTACTTATCTGTCTTATCTCCCGTACTGGAATGTAAGTTTCATTTAAGTTTGAGTTCTATAGGGCTTGTAAGAGTACCTGGTACCTGTTAGGTACTCAATAAATATGAGCTGATTTAATCAATTAAAAAATGAATGACACTGCAATTCATCCTGCACCTCAGATGTGGTGAAACAACTCTGCTTGTATAAAACAGCTCCAGTGGATACTACTGAAGAAAACTAAATTCATAATTTAAAATTATAGCCATTCTTAAAAATCAGAAGTTAAAAATTATATAGAAAAAACTTACCCTCTAATAACTCATCCTTTCCTTCTTTATCAGTCGACTCTTGTACAAGATAATGATGAGTGACTGAGAACTTGAAGTCAGCAAAGGAAATTTCATCTGATTTCTCTTCCCATGTGCCAGAAGTAAATATACCCTATATGTAACAATAAAATGGAAAAACATTTACCTTAATCAACAGCTATCATTATATTTACTAACCACAGGGATATATCCCCCTTTTCTGCCATATAAATATCCTCCATACAATCAAAGAGAAAAGAAAAACACAAAAGTGAATACGACCAAGAGAAAATTATTTTATAAATGATTTATCACAGTGTTCCTTTGAAAATTCTCCTAGAATATTAACTATCAAGTGACTCACAAAGATTAATAATATTTTTGTCCAAGATGTTTCTACATAAAATCATGACTATATCACTAGCATACAGCATTATTTGACACCAGAAATTGCTTTATAAAGAAGCAATCTGCACAATCAACTTAAGTGGCATGACACCTGAAGCACTTATTTAACAGATTCCTGCTTCTTTATCAAGCTTTGGTATTCAATACCCCCATAGCTATTTTTTCCAATGAAGAGGTAAACAGTCATTACAGCATAGCACCACTATGAGACAGGAAATACCAACCAAGCAACTTGCCAAGCACAGATACTCCCAAGGTAGACTGAAAATGTATAAGCAACGAACCTGTGAGTTATTATTTTAAAAACATTTTCATGGCTATACCTAATGTAAACACCTGAATGTTTTATACATATTCCCAGCAAGATATGTATAATTCAAATTAAATTAAATCCTATTTTAAGTGTTCTAAATGTGTATTATTATATAAGTATATCAAAGATCAATCTGTTCATTAGGATTTGAATTGTCATGTATGATACATATCAAAAATCAATTTTTTAAATTATACTTTAAGTTCTGAGATACATGTGCAGAACTTGAAGGTTTGTTACATAGGTATACACGTGTCACGGTGGTTTGCTGCACCTATCAACCCGTCATCTACATTAGGTATTTCTCCTAATCGCTAACCCTCCCCTAGTCCCCCATCACACACCATGACAGGTACTGGTGTGTGATGCTCCCCTCCCTGTGCCCATGTGTTCTCATCGTGCAACTCCCACTTATGAGTGAGACCATGCGGCATTTGATTTTCTGTTCCTGTGTTAGTTTGCTGAGAATAATGGTTTCCAGCTTCATCCATGTCCCTGCATGAGCTCATCCTTTTTTATGGCTACATAGTATTAATATGGTGTATATGTGCCACATTTTCTTTATCCAGTCTATCATTGATGGGCATTTGGGTTAGTTCCAAGTCTTTGCTATTGTGAACAGTGCTGCAATAAACGTTAGTGTCCAAGTGTCTTTATAGCAGAATGATTTATGATCCTTTGGGTATATACCCAGTAATGGGATTGCTGGGTCAAGGAAATAAGAGAGGACACAAACAAATGGAAAAACATGCCATGCTCAAGGATAGGAAGAAACAATATCGTGAAAATGACCATACTGCCCAAAGTAATTTATAGATTCAATGCTATCCCCATCAAGCTACCACTGACTTTCTTCACAGAGTTAGAAAAAACTACTTTAAATTTTATATGGAACCAAAAAAGAGCCCATATAGCCAAGACGATCCTAAGTAAAAAGAACAAAGCTGGAGGCATCATGCTACCAGACTTCAAACTATGCTACAAGGCTACAGTAACCAAAACAATATGGTGCCGATACCAAAACAGATATATAGACCAATGGAACAGAATAGAGGCCTCAGAAATAATGCCACACATCTACAACCATCTGATCCTTGACTAACCGGACAAAAACAAGAAATGATGAAAGGATCTTTATTTAATAAATGGTGTTGGGAAAACTGGCTAGCCATATGTAGAAAAATGAAACTGGACCCCTTCCTTACACCTTATCCAAAAATTAACTCAAGATGGATTAAAGACTTAAATATAAGACCTAAAACCATAAAAACCCTAGACGAAAACCTAGGCAATACCATTCAGGACATAGGCATGGGCAAAGACTTCATGACTGAAACACCAAAGGCAATTGCAACAAAAGCCAAAATCGACAAATGGGATCTAATTAAACTAAAGAGCTTCTGCACAGCAAAAGAAACTATCATCAGAGTGAATCGGCAACCAACAGAATGGGAGAAAATTTTTGCACTCTATCCATCTGACAAAAGCCTAATATCCAGAATCTACAAAGAACTTAAACAAATTTACAAGAAAAAAACAAACAACTCCATCAAAAAGTGGGCAAAGAATATTTTATTTTATTTTATTTATTTTATTTTTGAGACAGAGCCTTGCTCTGTTGCCCAGGCTGGAGTGCAGTGGTACAATCTTGGCTCACTGAAACCTCTGCCTACCAGGTTTAAGTGATTCTCCTGCCTCAGCCTACCAAGTAGCTGGGACTACAGGCACCTGCCACCATGTCCAGCTAATTTTTGTATTTTTAGTAGAGACAGGTTCCCTCATATTGGCCAGGCTGGTCTCAAACTCCTGACCTTGTGATCCACCTGCCTCGGCCTCCCAAAGTGCTGGGATTACAGGCATGATCCACTGCACCTGGCCTAATTTTTTGTTTGTTTGTTTTGGGACAGAGTCTCGCTCTGTCGCCTAGGCTGGAGTGCAGTGGTGCGATCTCGGCTCATTGCAACATCTGCTTCCTGGGTTTAAGAAACTCTCCTGCCTCAGCCTCCCATGTAGCTGGGATTACAGGCATGTCCCACCAAGCCTGGGTAATTTTTACATTTTTAGTAGAGATAGGGTTTCACCATGTTGGCCAGGCTGGTCTTGAACTCCTGACTTCAAGTGATCTGCCCACCTTGGCCTCCCAAAGTGCTGGGATTACAGGCGTGAGCCACCACACCTGGCCAAAAATAATAATTTTTATGTGTGGGGTTTCTTTATGTGTGGGGTTTCTTTAACATGAGGTTGACCTGTGTTAAATCAAGGCATCAATGATCTATACCAAAGTCTCAAGAGGCAGTAAGTAATATGATAATGTACATAAGAGCTTGTTTTGCTAGAGAAATGCCCAATATAAAGCAATTAAGGCTAAAACTAGGAAAGAGAAAGTCCAGAAAAGGAGAGAGAAATACCTGTTTCAAGTTTGCAGTAAATCTAAAATACTCTTTTTAAATGATACAGAGATACTGTCCGACCCTAATTCTGGATTCTCGGCACTATTGTCAACCTTACCAACATCTATGTAGAGGAAGATTTGATTGTATTCAATAAAGATAAGGAAACCAAGTTCTGTCTCCAAAACAGACTCAACTGTTAAACAAGACTCTAACATCCCATATTCAATTCCATTATGATATAGGGTTATCTGATACCAAATTCCAGTATGGCATATATCTGCTATGAGAACCAGAAATGACAACTCCAGTTCATCAAAATTAACATAGTAATTCATTAAAAATTAGCTTTGAGGATCCTAACCAAAAAATAAAAAGAGATAAATGTATACATTAAAAGGAAAATTGTCCCTATTCACAGATTACTTGATTATGTATGTAGAATATCCAAAAGAACCTACAAACATATGACTAAAACTCATGAGTTACAAAGTTATGAAATTCAAGGTCAATATATAATAACCATCTTTATTTTTATATATTAGCAACAAATGCTTGGAAAGTGAAATTTTTTAAAATACCCCTTACTACCATAAGAAAAAGAAATTATCCAGGAATAAACTTAATGAAAGATGAGCAAAAATTCAACCTAAAATACTCAAAAACACTGCAGACAAATATTAAAGACCTAATAGACATATATCATATACATGGATTGGAAGACACAATACTGTGAACACATCAATTTTCCCCAAGTTAATATATATATTCAACACGACCTCAATCAAAACCCCAGCAGGCATTTTTGAAGAAATTGACAAGCTGATTCTAAAACTAATATGAAAATCCAAAGAACCTAGAACAGTTAAAATAATTTTGATGAATAACACTGATTATAACACTTACTTTGCTATAATAATTAAGAGTATAGTATTGGCATAAAGAAAGACAAAAAGATCAATGAAATAGAGTCCAGAAATAATATTCATGCTTATACTTGACTTTACAACAGAGGTGCCACTGGAATTCAGGGGGGGAAATAGTCTTTTCAACAAATGGTCCTGGAATAATTAAATATTCACATGGAAGAAAACAGGAGAGTATCTTGGGATCTTGAGAATACCTTGGGATAGGCAAAGATTCCTTTGACTAGACACAAAAAGTACTAACAATAAAATTAAAAATAGAAACAATGAACATCTAAATAAAATTTGTGCTTATCAAAATACACAGTTAAGATCATGATTAGGTGGCTGGACACAACGGCTCACACCTGTCATCTCAGCTCTTTAAGAGGTCAATCAGGGAGGATCACTTGAGGCCAGAAGTTCAAGACCACCTTGGGCAACAAGACCCTGTCTCTAGTCCTAGCTACTCAGGGAGGCAAAGGCAGGAGGATCACTTGAGATCAAACGTTTAAGGCTACAGTGAGCTATGATTGTACCACTGCACTCCAGCCTGGATGACAAAGCAAGACCCTGTCGCTAAGAAAAAAGAAAAAAAAAAAGAAACAAGAAAATGATTAGAGGAAAAACATGATTAGAAAATGATTAGAGGAAAGAAATGGATTACAGGAAAAACAAAATACGTACCTGAAAAAAGACTTGCAACAAGGATACATGAGGATAATTAAAAAAAAAAATTGAACAATCCAAATTTGTTAATGAGCAAAAGACTTGAATAGACAGCAGAAAGTGCTATGAATGACCAATAAACAGTAATTGTGATTAATTACTAGATGACTACTATCAATAGTCATCAGTGAAATGTAAATTAAAACCACAATGTGATACCATTTCACGCCCAACAGAATAACTAAATATAAAAATCTGTCAATGCCAAGTGTCAGAAAGAATAGAGGAACTTGAAATCTCATACACTGCCAAGAGCATAAAATGATAAAACTCTTTAGAAAATAATTTGCCAGTTTGTAATAAAATTAAACATGTAATTACTCTAAGACCTAGCAATTCCACTCCTAAGAATATACCCAGAGAAAAGAAAGCAGATATCTACAAAATTCTCCACAGAAGCTTTGATAATAATAATCCAGAAATGGAGACAATTTAAATGCCCACCAACAGGAGAAAGGATAGTGTATTGTGGTGTAGTTACACAATAAAAAGAATTATACATACGATATGGGTGAATTTTAAAATCATCATGTTCAGCAAAAAAGATACAAAGAGTGCACATTGTATGAGTCTATTTATAAAAAGCTCTATAACAGGAAAAAAACTAAAATACACAGCGAAAGAAGTCAAAATTGTGGTTGCTTCTGGAGATGAGAAACAAGCAATCTTTCTGTGATAATAAAAATGTTCCATATTTTGATATGAATGGTGGTAACATGGTTATATACATTTGTTAAAACAATTATATATGTGAGTTCTGTAAACTTTGCTGTGTATAAATAACCCAACAAATTTAAAAAAATCAATAAAATATCCCTTAAAAATGAGATGAAGAAGCAGTGTTAAAATAACTTGTGAGGGTTGGTGAAAGAAAGATACTCTTTTTCCAAAAGAAAAGACAGTAATGGCAATTATGTATGATGACATGGTACTAATCATCATAATTTGGCACCAACAATCCTTTCCACTTATCTTTCAACCTACTCGATAAACATTAGGTAATTAAGACAGAGTCTAAGCCATAACTTTGGAGGGCCAAAGACCACAGTAAAATGAACATCACTCCTTAGTTAAGCCCTTCACAATATGTTTCCTAGACTGTTTTAATAGCCTTCCATCCTTGTTACACATGGTTATCTTTCTAAAATACAAATCTGCTATCTTTCCTTCTCCACTTAAAATATTTCAGCAGCTTTCCATAATCTATAATAGTGACCTCTATCAGTAAAAATCTTATTATACACCTCCATATATGTATTTTTTATTTCCAATTATGTATTACAGTAATATGTAATCAATATATTATACATATTATATAAAAACAAAAAAACTTACATTAAAAGGATAGAAAAATGTAATATAATTACAAGTTATAATACACAAATGTTTCAACACGAGCATCTCCGAGATAGCCAAGTTACTCACGTTGGTGGAAACACAAAGTTTACAGATCTGACCTCATTCCTTTTCAGTTTTACCCCCACAGCTACCTTCCCCTGCCCTTGTATTACAATTATGCCTAACAACTTGTTTTTCCCAGAGGTGTGCTTTCTTTTTACACCTGTGCATAGGCTATTCCTACTGCTCTTCTCTACTTCATTCTTCTTTTTTTGAGACTGAGTTTCACTCTTGTTGCCCAGGCTGGAGTACTATGGCATGATCTTGGCTCACTGTAACCTCCACCTCCCGGGTTCAAGCGATTCTCCTGCCTCAGCCTCCCGAGTAGCTGGGATTACAGGCATGTGACACCATGCCTGGCTAATTTTGTATTTTTAGTAGATATGGGGTTTCTCCATGTTGGTTGGTCTTGAACTCCTGATCTGAGGTGATCTGCCTGTCTTGGCCTCCCAAAGTGCTAGGATTACAGGTGTGAGCCACCGCGCCCAGCCCCATTCTTTAAATAAACTTTTCACTCATTCTTTAAAACTCAACCTAAATATTAATTCCTATAGAAAATCTGCTTTTGATTATTTTCAAGCAGTTAGTGATTTCTCAGCATCTTGTTCAAATACAAGAATGATACCTTATTCTAATTATTAGTTTATATGTCTATTTCTCCACTAGACTGTGAAAAGCAAAGACTACTTACTGTTCTATTCATCTTTGCAGCCTAGTACTTAACAGTACCTACATGCTTAATACATATTTAAGGAATTACCTTTCTTCAGAACTAGTAATAACCCCGATAATTTCCAAAGGTACCAGAAAATATTTCCTAACCAGTATACTATCCAGTAACATATTGGATATCCGTATACTGAGTAATATATACACTGTGATCTAATAAGCTGAAATAGCACACAATCCCATCCAAAAGGTATTCCTGTCTTGAACTGCTGCAACAACTAGATATGCTCATGCAAAAGAATAAAGTTGGCTCCTTTCCTTACTCTAGACTTAAATATTAACTAAAAATGGATTGCAGATCTAAATTTAAGAGCTAAAACTATAGATATCATCAAGAAAGTAAAAGGATGACTCACAATGATACATGCTACAACATAGAGAATGGGAGAAGATGTTTGCAAATTATGTACCCCATAAGGGACTTGTATCCAGAATATATAAAGAACTGTCACAACTGGATAATCCTCAGGGAAAAGAATCAGCCAGGTATTGACTCAAGGAGGCATGAGGTACACTGGTTAACACAAATAAGCCTTCTTTAGAGGGGCCAAGTACCCTTTAGTATCATCTCGGGTACTCAGATCTAACAGGCACTTGGCCGACCATAGCAGTCAAAATCTGTATTCCTTTCTGAGCCAGCTTGGCTTCATTTTAAGCCTGTATGTTTTAGCATTATTCACAATAGTCTAAAGGTAGAAGCAATTCAAGTATTCATTGACAGATGAATGAACGGATTTTTTTTTTCAGACACAGTCTTGCTCTGTCACCCAGACTGGAGTGCAGTGGTGCAATCTCGTCTCACTGCAACCTCCACCTCCCAGGTTCAAGCGATTCTCCTGTCTCAGTCTCGCCAGTAGCTGGGACCACAGGCGAGCGCCACCACACCCTGCTAATTTTTGTATTTTTAGGAGAGACAGTTTCACCATGTTGGGCCAGGTTGGTCTCAAACTCCTGACCTCAGGTGATCCCCCGGCCTCGGCCTCCCAAAGTGCTAAGATTACAGGCATGAGCCACCATGCCCAGCCCATTAATGGATTTTAAAATGTGGTATATACATATACGGAATATTATTCAGCCTTCAAAAAGAATGAAATTCCAACCCATGCTACAACGGGAATGAACCTTGAAGACACTACCTTAAGTGAAACATGACAGACACAAAAGGACAAATACTGTATGATGCCTTTTATGTGAGGTTGTTATTGTTTAATGGGTAGAGTTTGTTTGGGATGATGAAAAAAATTCTAGATATGAATGATGGTAATGACTGCATAACAATGTGAATATATTTAATGCCACTGAACTATATACTTAAAAATGGTAATGGAAAATTTTATATGATGTATTTTGCCACAGTAAAAATATATATAAACTCTTGTGAAGCACAAGACATTCAAATTAAAAGAAAAATAACAGATGAAGGAAAATATCTGCAACTCAGAGAGTCAGCATTCATTAAAAATATAAAAGCCCTTGTACAATCCAATGAGACAGCAGAAAATTGGTCAGTGTATCTAACATGCCATCAAAAAGGAAATTCTAATGTCTAATAAACACTAAGGAATGCTCAATCTCAAGAGTTGTCAGGAAAATATAAATACAAATGAGATAATTTTAGTCTGTTATAATAGCAAATACATAATGAAAATAAACAGTGTGGACAGAGTGAGGATATGGGTGCTTTCATATACCATATGTGCAAAGACTATAAATACAGTCAACTATTTTGGCAGAAAACATGGCTGTATTTATCAAAAATAAGAATCATGTCCTCTTTGACCTTGTAATTTTACTTTTAGAAATCTGTTACAGAAATATTCATACAAATATGCAAGAGTATTCACAAGGAGAAGGAGACTGGTGGGCTCAGATGAAAATGCATACAGAGACTGATACTCAGTGATCCCACAATGAAATAAATGTTTTTGATCCTATGAATCCCACGAATTTTAGTTCCTCACTCTCAAGTGAGTGCATAGAGATCATCAGATATTTGAAGAAAACCCCTAGATAAAGGAAACAGTGACCTCCTTCCGCCAAAAAAAGGAAAATATGCAAGAGTATGTGGAATAATGCTTACCCTCTCCACGTTGCCCTAAGGACACTCCTCCAGGTAACTGCCACCAGTGCAGAAGGCCAGGCCACTAGAAGGCAAACTGCCCAAATGAGATACATTGGGAAGAGCCCTGCACAGCTTGCCCCTCTGCCACATGCTCAGTCACTAAAAACAGGACTGCCTGAGGGCCAAAGGGCCACCAGGACAATACCAACCACTGACAGCCTTGAGCTGAGGGGTCTCTCTTTAGCTGGCTTCCAAATCAGACACTGGCATCAACAAACAAAGCCAAGGGTAACTCTGTAGGATGCAAATGAAATTATAAATTTCCCTTTTGGGTTCAAGAGCTGCCTACTCTGTACTAATCTCCTTCTCTAAGCAACACTCCTCCAAATCCTGTTGGGTAATGGGGGCAAATGGCACTCCCTTCTCTCCCTCCAAAAGAAAAAAAATCACACCCCTTTATATTACTTAAGGGACCAATTACCATTCTCCCACCAGTCCTGGGTAATGTCTAAATATCTCACACCTCTTTGGGGCAAAAATATACTTTCTAAGATGGGTGTCTGCTTAATATTTACCCAATCTCTGAATTCATTTTTCCCTCTAATAGCTCTATTTCTCCTGGGAAAGCTACCTAAATCTTTAACCAGTAACTTCAACCTAGATAGTCCTACCCCTGGGGTTAAAAATAGCCCACACTTATTCAGACAGAACCTAGCAGAAAATATAACTGAGCAATCTCTTGAGGGGGAATAACTACTACAGTATATAGATAACCTCCCTATCTGCTCCCCTTCACAGGCTCACACAGAAACATGTAATACAAAGCATAAATTCCTAACAGAAGAAAAACTTCTACAGTATGTAGAAAACCTACCTATCTTCTCCCCTTCACAGACTTACACAGCAACATGTAATACAAACCATAACTTCCTAACAGAAGAAAAGTAACTTTTGTCTAATTCAAAGGCTATAAAGGTAAAGAGGTATTTTTGATAAGGAAGATTTTCAAAAAGATATGTTATATGAGAAAGGATCTTGTATGGTAAATTCTTGCCCTAAAGTAAAATAACTGGTTGTTTAAAAATAAAGGATGCTTAGGATAAGTCAAAAAGTCCAAGCACATAATAGGTAGTCTAGGTAAGTCATAAGAAAATCATGACAGGAAATTTATTTATTTTATTTTATTTTTCTGAGATAGAGTTTCACTCTTGTCGCCCAGGCTGGAGTGCAATGGTGTGATCTCAGCTCACCACAACCTCCACCTCATGGGTTCAAATGATTCTCCTGCCTCAGCTTCCTAAGTAGCTGGGATTACAGGCATACGCCACCATGCCTGGCTAATTTTCAGTATTTTTAGTAGAGATAGGGTTTCTCCATGTTGGTCAGGCTGGTCTTGAACTCCTGATCTCAGGTGATCCGCCCACCTCAGCCTCCCAAAGTCCTGGGATTACAGGCGTGAGCCACTGCCCTTGGCCAGGAAATTTATAAAAGGATTATTGTATATAATTAAAACATAATAGTCTCTATAAAATTGGTTCCCTACATTGTATCTAATTAAATTCAAACACTTTTTCATTGAGTTTAACTTCCAGCTTACCAAATGAGCTTTCAGTAAGGAGAAACAGTCACACTACAAAAGGTTTTTCTTTGCCTTTTTGATAACTGTCTTAAAAAAACAAAACTTTATCTTCTAGAATGCCACAGTTTCACCTACAATGATGCTGCAAAGGGGTATCAGTCTCTCCTCACTGATGCCTGCTACCTTTTCGAATCTCCCCTGGATTGAGCTAAACACTAGTTTCGCCCTAATGTGCTAAGTCCCTTCCTCCAGCAAGATCCAATACTAGGCAGGGCACCTAGCTCATGCCTGTAATCACAGCACTTTGGGAGGCTGAGGTGGGAGGGTCACTTGAGGTCAGGAATTTGAGACCAGCCTGGTCAACAGGGTGAAACCCCATCCCTACCAATACAAAAAATTCGCCAGGCACAGTGGTGTGTACCTGTGGTCCCAGATACTCAGGAGGCTGAGGAATGAGAATTACTCGAACCCCTGAGGTGGAGGTTGCAGTGGGCCAAGATGATACCACTGGATTCCACCCTGGGTGACAGAGCAAGACTTCAAAGTAAAGAAAGGGGAAAGAGAGAGAGAGAGAGAGAGAGAGAGGAAAGAAAAGAAAACAAAAGAAAAGAAAAGAAAAGAAAAGAAAAGAAAGAGAAAGAAAAGATTGAAAGAAAGATCCAATACAATATCCTAAGTCCCACAATCCAGAACAATGACCCACAGAGCTCCCTGACAGTCCCAACCATCGGTAGGGCCAGAGCCATACCCACAGTTAGCTGGAAGTGGTTAGAAGATGAGACCTCCACCCCTAATGTCAAAGACATTGTTGTTCTGTTGGGGGGGAATGTGGAGTCCTGACAGGTAAGCAACAAGGAAGGGGAGCATACAGCCCCAAGAACATGACCTCATCCTGCAGCCCCCTGAAGCCCCTCCCTCTTTGCAGACAGCCCCTTATCTGCTGTGCTGCACCTTGCACCCTTGTAACATATCTTTGTATTTTCACACTTTCTCTAATAAATCTTCCTTTTTTTTTTTTAACCTACGACTGTCTTAGTAAATTATCTTACGACCTGTATATAACACCAGCCCCAGCCAGTAGCACCAACAGAAAGGAATTCAAAGACAGCAGCCTAAAAGCAGTTTCTGTGACTATTTTAGTGAAATATGAAACCAAACTAATTTTTGTAACATCAAGTAATTATTATCCATTCAAATATTTTAAATAAATAAAACTGCTTTCCACTGATTGGGATTAGCATAATATTTTGGACAGGGGATGAAGATAGGGGATAGACAATGGAAACAAAGGGGAAAAAAGTAAATAATTTTGGAGCATTTAACATTTAAGGGCCAGTAAAATGAAGCTCTGGGCCTCAAAGCCAGGATACTACGATTAGAAAAAAGGGTAAGAAGGTAGAAGGGTATAAAGGACAAATTTCACCAACTTAAAAACTACCAGTTCTGTATGTTAGTAAACTGTTGCTTCCACAGAGATCTGTAGTCTACCATACAAACTGTACCAAAAGTACATGTTCAAGTAAGACTGCATATATATTCTGTCAAAATGAAATATATTAATTTTTAAAATAATAAATATATACCAAAATATTTTTAAACATTAGATTTAACCTTTTTGGGGGTCATGGGCTCCTTTGAGTATCTGACTAAAGCTGTGGGTCATCTCCAAAAAAAATTGCCCATATTGAAAATCAAAATTAAGAATGCATACAATTGTCGAGCGCAGTGGCTTATGACTGTAATCCCAGCAATTTGGGAGGCTGAGGCGGGCAGATCACCTGAGGTCGAGAGTTTGAGACCAGCCTGACCAACATGGTGAAACCCTGCCTCTACTAAAAAGAAAAAACACAAAATTAGCCAGGCATAGTGGCACATGCATGTTCTTCTCAGGAGGCTGAGGCAGGAGAATCGCTTGAACCCAGGAGGCGGAGGTTGCAGTGAGCCGAGATTTCGCCACTGCACTCCAGCCTGGGCAACAAGAGCAAATCTCTATCTCAAAAAAAAAAAGAGAGAGAGAGAGAGAGAATGCATACAATTTAAAGAGACTCAAGACTCTGGATTAAGAATCCCTTTTATGACCAGGCATGGAAGCTCACGCCTGTAATCTCAGCATTTTGGGAGGCCAAGGAAGGCACATTACCTGAGGTCAGAAGTTTGAGACCAACCTGATCAACGTGGAGAAATCCCATCTCTACTAAAAATACAAAATTAGCTGGGCCTGGTGGCGCTTGCCTGTAATCTCAGCTACTCGAGAGGCTGAGGCAGGAGAATCACTTGAACCCGGGAGGCAGAGGTTGTGGTGAGCCAAGACTGCACCATTGCACTCCAGACGGGGCAACAAGAGCGAAACTCCACCTCAAAAAAAAAAAAAAAAAAAAAGAATTCGGTTTATAGGCCATGAGTTTGTGATCAGTCTGGGCAACAATGCAAGATCCCATCTCTACTTAAAAAAATACAGAGAGAGAGATCCAAGATGGCCGATTAGCAACAGCTCAGGATTGTAGCTCCCAGTGAAAGCGCAGAGAACGATTGGACGCTGCACTTTCCGATGAATTTTTGTTGCCCACAGACTGGGAGATTCCCGGCAGAGGAGCCCCACGGGTCGCCAGCGCAACTCTTTTGGCCGGCGCGGCTGTTTTGCCGGTGCCCCACAGCGGCGCTTCCCGGTGTGGAGTATACGGGACGGATGGGCTCGGATGGTCCCATCCCCACAAGGAAAATAGCAATTGGAAGCGCTGAGGGCTGAGAGTTTCACAGCAAGCACAGCGAACCCGGGAAGGTCCGGCTCTGTGGGGAACGGGCATCCGCCAAAGGAAAACTAAGAAACAAACTTCATCACCGGGCAGAGAGAGATCCAAGATGGCCACATAGCAGCAGCTCAGGATTGTAGCTCCCAGTGAAAGCGCAGAGAGCGAGTGGATGCCGCAAGTGCAGACGAATTTTTGATGCCCACAGACGGGGAGATTCCCGGCGAAGGAGCCGCATGGGTTGCCAGCGCGACTATTTTGGCCGGCGCGGCGCTTCTCGGTGCGGTGTGTACGGACTGGGTGCCCTTTTAGTCGGGCTCGGCTGGTCCCATCCCCACAAGGAGAACAGCAATTGGAAGCGCTGAGGACTGAGAGCAAGCACAGCTGAACCCAGGAAGGCCTAGCTCTGTGGGGAAGGGGCGCCCCCCGAAGGAAAACTAAGAAACAGAAAAAACTTCATAACCATCAAGCCGGACGTCCACTCAGAGACCCAATCTGAAAGTCGGCAATTACAAAGACGACAGGTGGATAAATCCACAAAAATGGGAAGAAACCAGTGCAAAAAGGCTGAGAACACCCGAAATCAGAATGCCTCTCCTCCTACAGGGGATCGCACCTCCTCATCAGCAAGAGAACAAGGCTTGACGGAGGATGAGTGTGATGAA
>PVKP010017564.1:0-45855 GCA_004027715.1 Plecturocebus donacophilus | reverse complement strand
TTTCTTCCCTTTATGGTTACAAGATGACAAACTAGATCCCAGCCTGTGTCTGCCCTTGTTTAAGGGCTCACCCTGTAAAATGGGAGAACTGGAGAGGCCGTGGCATGGCAGCTCATCTACCCTGTCCTGAACACAGCATTGCCCCCATCAAGGTCAGAACTCAAGACCCCAGGCTCCCTGGGGCAAGCCCAGGCCCTGACCCAGTTCTCCCGAACCTAGGTGGCCCCAGGTCCCAGTGAGCCAGCCAAGGAAGAAGCGGGACGCAGGGTCCCCTTTCCAGGGCTCACAGAGTCTGTCTCGATTTGCTGCTGCAGGGTGTTCGGTGGCTCCAGTCTGGGGCTACTTGGAACAGAGCTGCTGCTGAGAACATGCTCACGCGTGTTTTCCAGTGCACATTCCTTTGAACACATGCCTCGGATGGGTCACAAGTTTGCTTCTGCTCAGACTCAGCAGACGCCGCCCAGCAGCCGCCCAGAGCATGGCACTGGCTGATGCTTCTGCCAACTCTGAGGTCCAAGTGGCTACTGCTTTAGAGCAAAGGACACAGAGAGAATGGATGTGGGGGCAGCAGGGCTTCCAACCGAGCTGGGAAGCTTAAAATAGCAAATGATAGGCTCAGAGGGTGAAGTTCTTAGTTTAAGGCAAGCCAGAGAAGTGGGGCATTCCTGTAGATGTCCTGAAAAGATCTCCCATTTCTTGCAGCACCAGAGCTGATTTCAGCCAAAACCAATCCTGCAGGCTGTTGGGATGTGATATCAATTTAATGCAAGCAATGGGGTACTGTGTGAATGCCACACACTAGGTGGGAAATGGGGAACCTGTAAGATCCAGTTGACTACTAGAGCCTCAGATCATTCACCAACTTCCAATGCCTTCCAACGCCACTCCCCCAGCCCCCGACTGACGAGGCCATCCTGCTTTGAGGGGAAACCCTACAATCAGCCAGTCCTCCCTAAAGAGAGACCCCAGCACATGCCCCCAGCAGACTCCAGGGAGAAGACTCAGGGGACAAGTGGTCAGTGGGGGACCACACAGGCTCCAGCCCTTGGTCAAGGCCTCAGCGCAGAGAGCCGAAGACTGAGCACGTCCCACCCCCAAAGCCACTCCTGCCTTCGGGAACCCTTGGTTTTCGTCTCCAGTTATGGCTTTGGAGCCAAGAACTCGACCCCATCCCACGGTGCGAGGTCAGGAGCCCTACCTGTGGGATGTGTTGGCCAGAAGGAGGGAGCTGCACAGAAGGGATCAGGTCTGTGAGGCGCTGCCCAGCCACATCCTCCCCAGACACGAACCCGTGAAGATGGGCAAAGAGACTGTCGCACGACGTGATGGTCCCCTGGAGGAAAAGCCCAGTGCTTACTGTAAAAGCTTCTTGCACTTCGGCTGTAAGTTTCACTAAGCTTCAATACTGTCAAGCCAAAAGCAAGACGGCTAACGTGACATCTCCAACAGAAGTGCAAGAGACATATACACGTGAATTTGATAAGAACATCATCTTTCTCCTTCTACCAGAGATGTACCTAAATTGTGGGTTTTCTTGTTCTTCAGGAGCCTGGCCCACACCACAGGCTCGTTAATAATATCCCAGTTCACATATGAGGGCTGTCCCTAATGCCAGCTAGTATTCTGGGGGTTTTACATATATTACCTCACTTAAATGTTGAAACAATCTCATGAGGAGTTATGATTATGCCCTGGTTGACAGGTGAGGAACTGAAGCATGAGAGGTCCCTTCCCTGCCCAAGTGCACACACTCAGTGAGGGCAGCACCGGGCAGACCCTGCAGGCTCCTCATTCTTCTTCTTCTTCCCAAAGGAACAAGACAGAGACAGCGCTTGCCAAGGAAGAAAAAGACACCGGCTCCAGTGTCCGTGAGACACGAGGCAAAGCTGTGCACTCACGTCACTCTGGAAAGCCACCCAGGTCGAGACCCTCTCCACGGGCTCCAGGACCACCACGCAGCACAGGTGGTGCTCCGGCTGCATCTTCTTCATCCACACAGACACCGGAATCTTCTCCCCACTGCGGCTGACGATGTCCACCTGTGGAAACGGGAGGGTCGCACCTGTGTGCCATGGACCCACTTGGCCAGTCTGGATGGGGAACCCACTTCCAGGAGGCCCCTCCAAACTCTAGGCACTGCAACGTTTTCAACTTCTGCTTACCTGTCTTTCATTTCAGAAATCTGCCAAACACAAACAAGATTTCTGATATGAAACATTACAATCTCCAAGTGAAAGTTTTATCAAGAGAGTAATTTCATTCCCAGGCTCACGGTAATATTGCAGGGTGAAAAAAGCAGTATCTGTTATTTCTTAAAGAAAGAGACACCAGCACATGGTGAGTATCTTAATTTTTTCTTCTTAGTAGCCAATTTCTTGACCCAGCAATTTTCTGATATAATTGGTCCTAAGCTTTTTCCATGCTTCAGGCTTGGTCCTCCACACCCAACTCAGCTCACCTGTCAACATCCAGGTAGGACACACGGCACAGGTGAGAGTCCACACTGTCTAGGGAAATGCTTTCAGGCCCACCCCCTGCCCACTCCAACAAACCCCAAACAGAATGTATACACGGTGATGTAAAAATCAATAGACAATAAAACTGTCCACTCTTGAAAATCCGATGCAGGGCCCAGAAGGACTGCAAAAGGCTAGTGAAGGTAGAGCCCTCCAACACAGCAGGGGCCACCCCACAACACCCCCTAGGAGCCAGCCACAGCCACGGGGTCCATTCCCATGATGATTCGTTTTTAAGGGGCCCCCCCACCACAGCTGAAGCAGGGAAACGGCCCCTGGAATGACATTTGCAGCTGAAGAAGCTGAGGTGGCCGCCCAGCAGAGCTCCCAGTGGGGAATGCTGAGCTCTTCCTGCCATGGGCTGCTGGTCTTGAGGCGAGACCCAGCGCTGCACCCGCACCCACTCACCACCGTGCCAAACACCACTGCAGCATGGCCATCAGCCTCCACGTGCTCCTCGCTGAGGGCCTCAACCACATCGGAATCTGACCTCAGAAAAAACTGTGTGAGCTTCTGGCCAATCAGGTCCTGGCTGCTGTACCCCAGGAGCCTGCAAGCTTTGTCACTGGCAACCAGGATCTGAGGAGTTACAAAGAAGAGCAAGGATATAGACATCCCCAGCAGCTCCACCAGCTGCCGAGAACAGCCAGGCACTCAGGAGGACCATGCAGAAGCCAGCTTTTTCCTGACAGACAAGGTCACACTCTGTTGCCCAGGCTGGAGTGCAGTGGCACAATCATAGCTCACTGCAGCCTGGAACTCCTGGGCTCAAGCGATCCTCCTGCCTCAGCCCCCTAGGTAGCTGGAACTACAGGTGCGTTCCACCACCCCTGGCTAATTTCTTTGTTGAGGTGGGATCTTGCTATGTTGTCCAGGCTGCTCTTGAACTCCTGGGTTCAAGCAATCCTCCCACTTCCCAAACTGCCCAAATATTTTTCTTTTATTTTTTTTGAGACACAGTCTCGCTCTGTCGCCCAGGCTAGAGTATACAGGTGCCATCTTGGCTCACTGCAACCTCTGCCTCCTGGGTTCAAGCAATTCTCCGGCCTCAGCCTCCTGAGTAGCTGGAACTACAGGCACCCACTGCCATACCCAGCTAATCTTTTGTATTTTTTAGTGGAGACGGGGCTTCACAGTGTTAGCCAAGAAGGTCTCGATCTGCTGATCTCATGATTCACCCACTTTGGCCTCCCAAAGTGCTGGGTTTACAGGCATGAGCTACCTCGCCTGGCCCCCAGTACTTTTCTAATTGCATTAAAACACACACATTCCAGGTTTAAGGCACAAACCCCAAATCCACATCTATACAGCTGGATCTAAAACAGAAGCAAATACCTCTGTGGTCTTGGCGTCCACAGTGAAGATGGCCTTGTTAGGGTTGCACACAGGGGCCGGAAGCAGGGGTGAGGACCACCCTGAGGACAGTCCCCGCAGCAGGGAACAGCAGGACACACTGCCCTGGGGCCCGACTGGGTCCGTGTGCTCAGGGGCAGCAGTGCAGTGCAGTTTACTTGTACAAATATTTTGGGCAGCCAGTGACGATAGACAGTAGGAGCTCCATCTGTCTTCTGGAAAGAGAAGAGAAGCAAAGCTTTAGATTTCACACAGCTGCCAGAGTCCACTTCTGAAACAGGCCAGGCATACAGCCCTTGCCCTCAACTCCTGCAAAAAGACCCCAGGATGAAGTCCATCTGCACAGCTAGTGCACACTCACACTACATGTCTGAACATGGTCCCCAGAACCCATGCAGGCAATCACCAGGTCCACTCAGAAGCACAAACAGTACAAGATTAACACTTCTGTGTCTAAATTACACTGAAAGCCAGGCGTGCCTGGGATCCCAGCTCTTTGGGAGGCTGAGGCAGGAAGGTTGCTTGAGTTCAGGAGTTCAAGATCAGGCTGGGCAATACAGGGAGAACCCATCTCTACTAAAAATAAAATTTTTTTAAATTAGTTGGGCATGGTAGTGTGCCCCTGTAGTCCCATCTACTCAGGAGGCTGAGGCAGGAGGATCACCTGAGCCCAGGAGTTTAAGACTATAGAGAGTTATGACTGCACCACTGCACTCCAGCCTGGGCAACAGAGCGAGACCTTGCCTCAAAAAACAATAAAGTTTAACCATACTCGAAGGTCCCTTCCTTCCTGCTTTCTGTCTTCTGTTAAGTTATTCCAAGACCCCACAGCCCCTCCAGCAGCTGCCTGTCACTCACTTCTTGGAAGCGACCTGTGACTCAGGAGCTCCCTGTGCAGTGTTCTCACTGGCCTGCCAGCTTCACATCCCACCACTCCAGAAAACCTGCTCTCAGCAACACTGCCAATGGCTCCCAAAACACTCAGCCCCGCAGTGACTCCTCAGGCCTCCTCCTCCTCCCACACCACCCTCCCCAGGCACCTGGGCTCCCCCACCTCCCACCTTCTCACCTCTCAGTGATTATGGCTCCATCTCACCCACTCAGTGTAGCTTTAAATACATCTAAACTAGAAATGCATCATGACTCCCACACTCACACCTCCAGCCTGGACCCCTCCCCGGGCTCCCACAGCCCACTTGCCCTCTTCCCATCTCAGGAGATGCCAGCTGCATTCTTCCCGTGCTCAAAACCCAGCACGCAAGACCTGGCCTTCCGTTTCCCCTCCCTTCCGTGTCCTTCATCCAGGGCCCCTGACTTTCTCAATGAGTGGCCCTATGCTGACTATTCTCAGAGGCTGGAAACCATACGGCCATGCAGCCACTCTCTTGCCCTCCTCTTCTTGGACAGCCATCACCAAGCGCAGCTCCTCCTCATGTCTCAAGGCTTGTGCCTCCGGCTCCCACCCCCACTTTTCATGCAGCCACCAGAATGATGCTCCAAGAAAGGAACTCACCTGTCGACACTCACTGAGAATGCACCTGATCAGCACCTGGGTGAAGCCCACTCCTGAGGGGGCCGTGCACCTCCCAGCCCAGCCTCACTGCAGGATCCCAGGTGCTCCCTACAGGGCCCTCCTCTCTACGCCCTCACACACCTCAGTGCACAAGCTCAGCTCTGACACCCTCCTCCTCCAGTGTCAAAGTGCTCCTAGACCTGGAGACCAGACCCCGGGCACCATTTCCTGCAGCTCTGTGCCCACCTCTGTCATCCCAAAGCACTTCCCCTTTTCCAGGCCTACCCCAGCTTGGGGCACACAGCCTGCTGTCTCCCCAGGTGCCTCCATCGGACAATCAGCCGCTCAAAGACAAGTGACGCTTTCTTCCTCAGCATGGCCCAGACCCTTGGGGTGCCTGGACATAGGAGGTAGCAACAGACTCTTGGAGAAATCGCTGCCCCACACCTCACCTCTCATCCCACCTCCACCTACTTCGTGAAGTTAGCAGCCATGTGCTTGTCGTGTGGTATTAAAAACCTCCCTGAGGGAAGGGACCCTGTTTTATTTGTCTGTGTCCAAGCAGAAAGCCTACACCTGCCGCAGTGAGCAGGTTTTAATTAAATATTACTGAGCTAAACTGCACTTAGCTCAGTAAATGCATGAGCAAAGCCACATTTCCTAATAAAACAGCCTAGCCTAGAAAGGCGTTCTCACACACTCTGAAGTAAGAAATAACATTTTGCTATAACTTGACCCTGAAATGTGAAGGTGAGTTCCATCTGCTCCCTGAAAAGGAGCGCCAGTTGCCTGGGAATCACAGCAGAATAAAAGAAGCAGGAAGGGTCCTGCCGGAGTCATCTGCCAGCGTGAGCCAAGCACCTAAATGGGGAACTTTCTCTCTGCAGGAACAGAGTAAGCGACTTTAATCACTGGTGAGAGGTTTCCATGAGAACACAGAAACTCTGTATTTGTATTTCCACACTAAGGCCTGAAATGTCGAAGGTCATTACCAGAGAGCACCATCCTGCTCTGGCAGAGTCTGGAAAGCCCATTCCTTCTGCTCAGGTGTCTGTGGGCTGAGGAAAATGACTTGCTGGGCTCAGCAGTGGTCTGAGCAGCTGGGCCCTCTGCTGGCACTGGCAAGGGGAGGCTCTGGGAGAGGCATCTCTGGTCCTCTTCAAAGGCCGTTAAGCCTCTGTCCTCCATGGGAAGAAGGGAGGCAAATCGCCAAGCTTCCACCTGTATTAACAACTAGAAAACAACATAAACCTGATTAGCATCAGCAATGCAAGAACATAACGACAGTTTAACCAACTAATTCATAATGCTGAGTTAAGCTCGGTCCCAGAAGACACACACAACCAACTGCCATCCCAGGTCAGAACCTGCAACGGGAGAACAGTCCACCCAAAGTGGTGCTGAAACCTCTGTCTGAGAAAATACATAGGACGATATGGGAAAAACAGGATAGAGAGGGGGAAACAGAAGAGTGGGAAGGAGCCACGCGGGAAGCAGGGGCTACAGGTACAGACCAGCTGAAAATAATCCCAGGGCAAGATGAACCGTCGGCAAGTGGGGGCTGCATGGCTCCCACGGCTGCAGCTTTCCCCTAAACAGTGAGTCCCGACCATCCCACCAGCTGCACACAGAATCACCTGGGCGCTGCCAACAACTGAGGTCATGGGGGCCATGGCCAAGAGGTCACATCTTCTAGAGACAGGCCTGGCACCAGAGATTTGTATTTTTAGCTTTTCTTTTATACATGATTCAAATGCTGATACAGGGTGGAAATACAGGGAAATCTCACATACTCTTCACTGAGTTTCCTCTTGTGGTGACATCTCACAGGAGAGTGTTGCAGCCAAGAAACAGATTTGATACCATCCATCATCCTCGTCCAGATTTCACGGCATTTACCTGCACATGTGTGTGTGTGTGCGCGTGCGCACGAGTGAGAGTGTGTTCTATGCAATCTTGTCACATGTATATATTCATGTGACCAACCTGCAGAGTGGAGATACTGAAGAGTTCCATCATGCATATTGGCAAGCACATGAAACGTAGGTACACATTTACCAATACCCTGTCCTCATGGCCAAACTCAACAAAAAGAGCCCTTAAGCAAGAAGACCTCCTCTACTGGAAGGAAGCAAGGCCCCCACCTGGTCATCCAGATTTTAGATAAACACCAAGAGGAGGCTCTGGCCAATACCAGAGCCATGACTGGAGTTTCCCCCACGAAATGAAGAGACCCTGGGGCCAAGGCAAGCTCCCCAGATCCCATATCCCCTCTTCTAGACCACATTCTGGGTATCCAGAACCCCAGAGTTCCCGCCCAAAGAGCCTGGTGCCCACTTCTAAGGCCCACCCCAGCCTCTTCCCACCCAGATCCTCTCACACCTAGACTGGTGAACTGGCTGAGGAGAAGCCTTCCAGGAACAGCGAGCTTGGACAAGCCTGCAGGATGCCCACATGAGGCCCTTCCAAGACAGGGCAGGCCTGGAGTGGAAAGGAAAGGGGGGCCAGCCCTCCCAACACCACCTCTTCCAGTATGAACTCCAAGGAGTGCCCTTTCCTTGCCTTATCCCAGCGTCTGGTGGCTAACTGGCTATCTGTGGTGTTCTTGGCTTTCGGATGCATCACTCCAACCTCTACCTTCGCCATCACAGAGCTTCTCCCTGTGTGTATGTGTCTTCACATGGCCATTTTTTTTAACTAGGACATGAGTTCTCACCATGTTGCCCAGGGCATAAAAGACCTGATCTGTGGAAGTCAAAACACTAAACTTTTAGCCAGGCAGGCCTCGTGGCCTGCACTTGTAGTCCCAGCCACTCTAGAAGCTAAGGCCGAATTGCTCAAGCCCAGGAGATTGAAGTCAATGTAGACAACAAAGCGAGACCCTGTCAAACCAAATAAAATAAAATCACTAATATTTTAGAAGAAAAGAGACTATCTGTAAGACTTTAGGGTAGGGAAAGTTTTCTTAAGGCACAGAAAACTCTAGTTATAAAAAAAGATTAATAAATGTAACATTAAAATTGAGAACATAGGTTTCCAAAGAATACCATAAAGAAAATGAAAGAATGAGCCACAATTTAGAAGATATTTGTCACATACATAACCAACAGAGAATGTCCAGAAGAGCTTTAAAAGAGCAATGGTTTAGGCCGGTGTGATGGCTCATGCCTGTAATCCCAGCCCTTTGGGAGGCCAAGGCGGGTGGATCATGAGGTCAGGAGATCAAGACCATCCTGGACAACATGGTGAAACTTCGTCTCTACTAAAAATACAAAAATTAGTCAGACATGGTGGCATGTGGCTGTAGTCCCAGCTACTCAAGAGGCTGAGGCAGGACAATTCGCTTGAACCCGGGAGGTGGAGGTTGTGGTGAGCCAAGATCACACCACTGCACTCCAGCCTGGGCAACAGAGCGAGACTCAGTCTCAAAAAAAAAATCAACTATTTAAAGTTTAAACATTTTTAAAAGACATATGGTCCAACAGAAAAATGACAAGTAATAGGAACAAGCGTTTCACAGGAGACAAAATCCTAATCATGATGATGTTATACCTACAAAGTCAGCAGAAATTAAGAATCTAATAATACCGAATGTCAAAATGGATTTGGATCAACAGAAGTCTTAATACATTAATATAATCTCTTTAGAAAACAACGCAAGTCAAGCATGTCTGTATGGATACAGCACTTTCCACTTAGATTTATATTCCGAGAAATGCTTGGACAGATAAGAAGATACAAGAATGTTCAGGACAGTCAGGTTCTCGATGGCAAAGACAAGCAGAACAAAAGGAGAGAAGAAAGGGAGGGAGGGAGAGAAGGAGAAAAGGAAATGAAACAACCCAAACACTGATTAGCAAGAAGACAGATTTTAAATTCTGGTATATTCATACTAGGAATTACAGCAGTGAAAAACGAACTACACACAAGGGTGAATCTTAGCCATAACAAGTGGAAAAAATCAAATTACAGAAGACAATCAGCAGGAGGATTCCTTTGTTCTAAAACAATCTAAATAAGTAGTTCAGGGAAACACACTACTTCTGAAGTAAGAGGCTGGTGAACCTAACTTCAGGCAGGTGGCTGCCTTGGGGTCAGGCAGATGCTGAAGTGGGGAAGAGGCACAAGGACACAGGCCCCTGATTTCCTAATTTGGGTGATGGATTCAAATGCGTCCACTCTGCTGGTACAATTCATGACTAATATTGCCATTATTCTTTTGTATGAATCAACTGACACAACTCAAAAATTCAGAGACATTCTATACACAAACCCAGCCTAGGACCCTAGAAGGTGAAGGCTCTGCAAACCCGAAGATGTATGGGAGGCTACAAAGAAATGAAATACGGGGTTTGGGGTTCAAGTGTGCAGCGTTCCTTCAAACAGCAACACTGAATGGGACCTTTAGTCACAGGCTGACATCTCCTCTAAGCATCCCAATGCACTAATTATTGCTACAATATAAATAACAATGACATGATTATAACGTGAGGTAGTTTTTCTACTTTTAGAGCCAACCTATAGACAAAGCTCAGGACACTTATTTAGAGCTTCAGAATACATTGTAAATGTTGTAAAACCTTAATTTGTTTCTTAAAAAATAACATAACTCTTCAGAATAAGTCAGGAAACTTTAATTCCTAAAAAATACAACTCTTCAGACTGCAATGTCAATGTTAGAAATCTTTATTTTAAAAAGTAATATACCCAGTACTTTGGGAGGCCATGCAGATTGCTTGAGCCCAGGAGTTCAAGACCAGCCTGGGCAACATAGGGAGACTCCATCTCTACAAAATAAATAAATTAAATTAAAAATAAGTGAGGTGTGGTGGCACATACTGGTAGCCCCAGCTTCTTGGGAGGCTGAGGTGGGAGGATGGCTTAAGCCCAGGAGGCAGACGCTGCAGTGAGAGGACACGGCACCACTGCACTCCAGTCTGGACGAGAGAGCAAGACCCTGTCTCAAAAGATAAAATAATAAAGTAGTATAACTGTTCAGAATATATTGCAAATATTACAAAAGTTTCTTTGTAAAAGTAACTGAGATGGAAAGGAAGGGTAAAGGCATGCAATTTTTGTCCTGCGGGAGTGGGGAGGACAGCAGGAAAGATGTCTCATTTTTCCCTCTGTTTCTCCCAGATGAGAGCTCCATGTGGGCCAGTGTGTCACTGAGCAGCATCGGCCCCTCCAGCCTCCTGTGCACTCCACGGCCACAGCCTGGCCTCAGGAGGGAACAGAGCCGGCTTCATATGACCTTAGATCACTAAATTTGTACTCAAATACAAACCAGAAATGCCTGCGAGTCTAGACTCAGATTTTTAGAACTGTCCTTTGTATCCACTGTGAGCAGCACACACGGGAACCCAAACCCAGCATACAGCACCTAATGGCGCCACCGAGTAACCGCATTCTCATTGCTGGTTTTGATTTCAGAAGACACAAGTGACCCCACCTCAGACCAAACAGAAGCAAGGACAGCTTTGCAGGGAGCATCTCGGGGAACTTCTAAGAGCAACTGTCTCTCTCCCACTAGAACAGAAGCTGGGAAGCAAACGGCTCCCACTGCTCCCAGCACAGCTGTACAACAAAAAGCAGAAGCAGTCTCAGGATGAGGCCAACAAGGTGGACAGTGGAGCAGAACTCAGCAAGGATGTCAGTCCTGGAGGAGGCACCTGCAGAGCCGAGCCCTTCCAGGCAGAGTGAAGACGCCTTTCAGAAGCCCTGCGAGGCAAACACTCCCGGAGCCAAGTTCAGTACGCCGAAGAGAAGGTGGACGTGGGCCTGCAGAGGCCAAGCATGAGCCCAGACCCTCCTACGTCTGCCCGGAAAGTCTTAATTTTATCCCCAAAAATTAACTTTTAAGGATTCAGTGCTTAGGAAGAACATGGCCAGATACGCATTTTACAAAGACTACTCCAGGGCCCACGTCGGGGCAAGGCTGGAAACCAGGAGAAAGGTTACAGTAAACCAGGCAACAAATTATAAAGTCTTAAATTAAGGCAGCAGCAGAAAAACGAAGAGAAGGAACTCCTAAGAGAAAAATCGACGTCGAATTGGCCAAGTGTCCTGAGATGCGGAAGATAAGGACGAGAAAGGCCTCAAGACCGCAGCGCAGGCCCCCGCCGTGCCCGGAGATCGTGAAGGGACGATTAAGGCTCAAGTCCTGGTCGGTGCGGGCACCAGAAGCGCGGGCAGCGCGCGCCCCCCACCCCGCGGCGCCGCCTTAGCCCGCAGGGACTCGCACGCCCAGCGCGGGAATGCGGCGGGATCCGGACTGGTTCTCCTAGAGCCCACACCGCAGGGTAGGCGGCGGCAAAGAGAGCGCACAGTACCAAGGGAGGCGACCGAGGCGCGGGGCGGCGGCTCCTGCCGGGCAGGCTACACTGAAGGGGCCCCGAAGACACTGGGGGCGCAGGGCCCGAGACCAACGGCTGAAACCCCGCCGCGACCTGAGCACAGAAAGGACGCGGGTTCGGCGGTGCGCGAGGGGCGCAGGGGCCGAAGACCCGGAGTCGGGCTCGTCTGAAGGCCGCGCAGGCCAGACGGCGGCCCTCGGGAGACTGCGGAGCCCGGCCGGCTCTCCCTCTCGCAGGTATCTCACCTGAGTCAGGCGAGGGTCACACCGAGCCGGCTTCACACCGCGGAAGGGAGCCCATCCGCGCTCCTATCCCACCGGCCAATCGCACAGCGACTCGCACCGATTGACAAGCTCCAAGGACCAACCACTTGTGCTTACGGGCGGGAATAAGAGAGCCGGAGTCCAGAAGCCCGCGCTAACAGTTGCTAGGGACTCACCAGACACCCCCCCCCCCACGGCGCTTCGGAGGACCCAAAAGGAATGGGCGCCTCCGCCCCACGGCCGGGCAGATACGGTTTCCTCCAGTCTTGGGATCAAAAAGGGTGAGTAGTGCAGAGCTCGCCTCTTGGCGGCCTCTTTCTGAAGGCGGAGAACGCGGGGCGGCTTGCTTAGAGGCCGGGCGTCTCCGCAGGGTAGACGAAGACTGCAGCTTCTCGTCCGCACAGGGATGGGAACGGCTTGCAAGGGGAGTCCAGCTGGAGCCCCGGAACCGGCCAGCCAGCTGGCGGCCCCACCAGCGCAAGTGCTCCGCACCTACCCGGCTGCTCTGAGCGTCAAAGGAAGGCGGTCTTTCGCACGGGTAAAATCCGCGCGGGGACGCCGGGAGAATGTTGTTGCTTTTGCCGTTCTGCCCATTCTACAGATGCAGCCAGCGAGGCTCGCAGAGGCCAGGGATGCACGTGGGACCGGCACGCAACTTGCCGCCACTGAGAGATCCGCCTGGCCCGCGGCCCCTCCACGTCTCCGAGGTCGGGACAGGGGCATAAGTCAATCCTCGAGCCCAGGACGTCTCTCCACTCTGCCTCGACGTCCTCTCCGTCCGTTTGCAGCCACGGCTCTGTGCGTCCCGCTTCGACTTCCCCTGCTTTCCTTCCCAGTTTCTCGCCTCCAGACTGCTCCGGCTCCGCTGCCTTAAATTACCTGCCCGGGGGGAGGCGCGGAACTCGGCCTCATGAAGGAACTACGACTCCCATGAGGCGCTGGGCCCTCGCAGGCGCGCCGCTGCCGGAGCCGCCGCGCCGGAATCCCATTGGCTGGGCCGACTCTGAGGCGGGAGACCTGATTGGTTGAGGGACCTGAGGCGACAGATTCCGGAAAGGGGAAGAGCAGCCAACATGGCGGCGGAACGCGGCGCGGGGCAGCAACAGTCGCAGGAGATGATGGAGGGTGAGCGGCCCCTGCGGGCGGCGGCCCAAAGGCCCGGCGGGCGGGGGGAGCTGCGGGCCGGAACTGCTCCGTGCCTGAAAGAAACTCCACGTCCCGCCTCCGGTCGCCACCCCGCGGCCCCCTGACAGCTGACAGCCGGACCCGGGGGAGCGGGGGAGGCTCTGGACTTCAGGGAGCCCTGGCCCGAGGGCGGCAGCGGCCAGGAAGAACCCAGAACTAGGGGAGAGCGGCGGCGCGAGGCCAGGCCAGGGGTGGGGCTGAATGGGGCGCGGTGGCTCCATTCAGTCCAGCTGGAGCCTCGCCCCGAACCTCTGAGATTGACAGGCGGGGGAGCGTCCTCGGTCAGCTGACGAGGAAACTGAGGCTCCGGGCGCTGGGACCCACCAGAGTTTGCTCCTTGGTTCACGTGGCGAGGGTGGAGAAGGTTCTTCTCTTGAAATCGAATGGACTGTTGCGAAGGGGTAACAAGGAACCAGAAGATTGAGTTTCAGAAGGGGATGCCTGTTTTCAAAGCTGTCATAGTTCCGAAAAAACTAAATTCAACTTTCTTCCTCCTCATTCACTATGTTGAAAAAAATTATATACACATGTATATGTATACATATCTGTAGGTACAGTCATATACATGTATGTACAGTATGTGTATACACATGCATGCACACACCCAGTTACCGCCAACCGGGAATCAGTCGTCAAGTGCTTAAATGCTTTTGGGTCCCATGGTTTGGTGAGGGGTACAGACCTCGCAGAAGAGCAGTCACTGCCTCATGTGAAAGTGGCAGGGAAGAGGAATGTGGAGCCGGGGGAGGAGGGTGGGTGCAGAAAGAAGGGCTGACATGTTTGGGAGTGGTGACGGCTGCACAAGCAAGGCCAGCTCTGAGCTGGAGCCTGAAGAATAACTCGAAGGCGACGAGGTTGGGAATAGCGTGAGGGAAAAGAGCAAGAATCACTCAAGACGAAGAAAACTGCAGTCAAAGGGTGTGGAAGAGTTTGACCAAGTCATATGTGATAGGGATGGGGGCGGTGGTGTTACCGGGTCTTGGACTTTTATACCCTTGGGGCTTTTTAAGTAAGAAGCGCCTCTTTGTGTCCTCCCACTCCCTCTTCAGGTGTTTCCACGTCTTAGTAAATGGTAAATATAAAAGCCTGGCTTTTCTCTCTGCCCCACTCCCACCCGTGTCCTATTAGTCAAGGAGCTCTGACACCTCTACTTTTAAAAATATCTCCAAATCTTCGCTGCCTCCTCCATTCCCATTGCCAGTACCTTAACTCAGACCTTCGTCATCTCTAGGCTAGATTGATTGCCCCTATGCACCAGCCCCTCATCCCCAGTACACTCAAATAATTTTCGTACATGCTGATTCACTGTCCCATGTTCCAGACCCTCTCTGCTGCCATCAGGTTTCAATTTGGCTAACCTCCATTAGTTAAGCTCTCCTAACCTCTCACCCCTCCTCCCCTTCCTGGGGTTTCTGCACCAGCCTGTCACTCAGTAGAACTTTCTCTCTGTAAGCCTGGACCACCGAGGGCCCTGTGCCTAGTTAAATATCTACCGCATGTCATGCACATGCTAACCGCTGTCGTGCCTTTTCTAATTTAACCCTGACAGCAACTCGCTGAGGCATGGGTTCTGTACTCACTCCCTTCCACAGACTAGGAGACTGAGGCTCTGAAATGCAAATGATCTGTTAGAGCTGCATCTCCAGCAGCAAGATGCAAACTCAGAAAGAGCATTCTAGAAATACTTTTGAACTCGAAGATCAAATTTAGATTTTAGAATTAGATCAGACTCTCTGGCAATGGAGAATGGGTTAACAGGGCAAGACACGTCATAGAGAAATGAGTTAGGAGGCAGGCCAGGAGCCCAGGCCACAGCTAATAAGTAGCTGAGCCACTGTCATTGCTGGGGTAGGGAGGAAGAGATGGATCTGGAGGTTTTGGAAGTGGGTTTTATAAGGATTTGTTTTATTCAGCAATCCTTTCTTGGGTTTTACTTTGCTACTAGGCTAAGCAGGAAATACAAAGATGAAATTGAACTCCTTCCCTCAAAGAGCACATCTCTTTGTAGGTAAACCATAGGAAAGAGAGTATTTTCAGTGTGGTCGATAATTCCAAGTAATGTGTTAGTGCCTCATGTTTTCCAGACAGACTTCCAAAAGAGGTCATGAATAAAGTTATAAAAAGTAAAAATGGGCCGGGCGCAGCAGCTGACACCTATAATCCCAGCACTTTGGGAGGCTGAGGTGGGTGGATCACGAGGTCAAGAGATTGAGACCATCCTGGTCAACATGGTGAAACCCCATCTCTACTAAAAATACAAAAATTAGGTGAGCATGGTGGTGCATGCCTGTAGTCCCAGGTACTTGGGAAGCTCAGGCAGGAGAATCACTTGAACCCAGGAAGTGGAGCTTGCAGTGAGCCAAGATTGTGCCATTGCACCCCAGCCTGGGCAACAGTGTGAGACTCTGTCTCAAAAAAAAAAAAAAGAAAAATGATTTGACAACCTTACCAAAGAATTTTTACCTGTCACATTGAATTGCCTTATTCTTTAATTCAAAAAGTACTTATCAACCTTTAAAAGCCTTGAGTTGGTAACACTCTGTCCAGTAAATTTCACACCAGTGAGCTTTCTGTGGGCGGTCAGCACTATTGTCTATATTCTTCTTCTCTTTAGTGATTTTTCCTGCTCACAGTCTGATTTGAGTTAGTCTTGATTTCTTTCAGAACGTGGGTCTGTGAACTTGGCTGGTTTTCTTAGCCAAATGAATAGTGGAGCATGGATGGAGGTATGTGGCAGAGCGGTCACAATGGTGATCACCCAGCCCAAAAGCGAGAGGCACTCTGGAGGTGCTTTGCTGCCTGGTTCCGTTAGTGCATTGAATCACAGGTGATCCAAGGCTTTCAGAACACTGGGCAATTCTTCACAAGCTCCTTGAGGACAGATGTATCGTGTTCCTCACCTAAGTGTCCATGTGGGCTCCACACTCTGCTCCCCAGCTCCCTGCCCCACCTTCTCCCCACTGCTATATGCCTCAGGTGGCGCTGGGACCTGGGAGACACTGAAATGTTCATTGAACTGGATTCAACAAACATATTTAAATGAAGTCCTTTTGACTTACAACTTGGTGTTAGTCTGTCATAGGTTCCTCAAAGTCCCATAAAGTGGATGTAAATTCTTATTGACGTGTGTGGGTTCAGTTGACAGGCGGGTCGAGTCCGAAGAATCCGGCGATGAAGAAGGGAAGAAGCACAGCAGTGGCATCGTGGCTGACCTCAGTGAACAGAGCCTGAAGGATGGGGAGGAGCGGGGGGAGGAGGACCCAGAAGGTATGAGGCCCAGCTCCCTCAGGATGGTGCTGGTCGGGACGTGTGGGCTGTGCTGCACGTGCTCTGTCCCTGGGTCGGGGGTGTGTCAGTCTGGGGAAGGACTGTTCTGCTCCTTAGGGGCCCTTGGGGCAGGTGGTTGTGCTCTCTGAGGCGCTCCCTCGGCAGGCTGACTCATTGATGGCATTTGCAAAAAGCATGTATTTTTTTCCAGTTCCACTGAAGGCAAATCCTAGGACGAATATTGACACTAGTGCGCCATTGGAGACAGAACCACGACATTGTTTTTTTAACCATATGTTTAGGAAATTAGATTTGAAATAAACATTATGGCTAACTGCTATGCTTCTATGTCCTACCATAGCAATGGAAACCTTTAATCTCTGAGAGAAGTCATTTCTGAGTCCTGCCTTACCATTTTTTATAGGCCTGAGGATTGACTTCTAAAGTGCCTAGATTGTGGCCAGGCATAGTGGCTCACGCCTATAATCCCAGCACTTTGGGAGGCCAAGGCGGGTGGATCATTTGAGGTCACAAATTCGAAACTAGCCTGGCCAACATGGTAAAACCCTGTATCTACTAAAAATACCAAAAAAAATAAAAATTAGCCAGGCATGATGGTGTGCGCCTGTAGTCCCAACTACTCAGGAGGCTGAAGCAGGAGAGTCACTTGAACCCAGGAGGTGGAGGCTGCAGTGACCCCAGATTACACCACTGCACTCCAGCCTGGGCAACAGAGTGAGACTCCGTCTGAAAAAAAATTAAAAATTCAAAAAAAATTTTTTGAATTAAAATGCCTAGATGTTAGGAAAATCATTTTATGTGGAAAATAGCCCAATTGCCTCCTATTGTTTTAATGAATAACAACAACAAAATAAATTTAGAGATAATAAAAGTAAGTTCTCGCCCATAATGATGGTTTTTCACTCTCCCCAGCAATGACCCAAGCCTTTTCATTTGCTTAGAAAATCAGTTTACATTGAAGAGAGAAGTCATATGAACACAAAAAGATATCCAAGATACTAGGTTTAAAAAGCAAGTTTTGGCCGGCAGCGGTGGCTCATGCCTATAATCCCAGCAATTTGGGAGGCCAAGGCGGGCAGATCACCTGAGGTCGGGAATTCAAGACCAGCCTGACCAAAATGGAGAAGCCCCGTCTCCACAAAAAAATACAAAATTAGCTAGGCAGGGTAGCACATGCCTGTAATCCCAGCTACTTGGTATGCTGAGGCAGGAGAATTGCGTGAACTCAGGAGGCGCAGGTTGTGGTGAGCTGAGATCATGCCATGGCACCTCAGCCTGGACAACAAAAGGAAAACTCCATCTCAAAAAAAAAAGCAGGTTTCTAAGCTGGTGCGGTGGCTCACACCTGTAATCCTAGCACTTTGGGAGGCCAAGGCAGCCAAATCACAAGGTCAGGAGTTGGAAACCAGCCTGATCTACACAGTGAAACCCTGTCTCTACTAAAAATACAAAATTAGCCAGGCATGGTGGCATGCGCCTGTAATCCCAGCTACTCAGGAGGCTGAGGCAGGAGAATCGCTTGAACCTGGAAGGTGGAGGTTGCAACGAGCTAAGATTGTGCCACTGCACTCCAGCCGGGGTGACAGAGCAAGACTCCATCTCAATTAAAAAAAAAAAGCAAGCTTCTACTTTTTCTTTTTTTTTTAATTATATTTATTATTGTTCTGTCCTTCTAGAGAGTTTTTTTTTAAGAAGCAAGCTTCTAAACAGTATTCATGTATGTACTTATACCTGCTAAAGAAAACACATCAAACGGAGTCTGTCCAAACAGCAGGTCTAAGAAGGATCTATACATTCTGCATTTTCCAGATTTGTATATAAGAAACAAACCTAATTTTTAAAATAACACTGTGCTCTCTGTGCCAGCAAAGATGATTGGTAACTATGGCAACCTACTTTTAAGGCAAAAGGAGACGACCACAAAAGTACCAGTCACACTTACTTTTTGGCACTTTAGAGCTGATATTCTGGAAGTGATGTGGGTGGAATGCAGTGCATGGGAGTGATAGATGGAAGCTTCCGTTATCGCCTGACTTAGTCACAGACAGTGGAGTGGTAGGAGCCCCCGCTCTCCTCAGATGGGTGCTGCTGAGACTTTGGGTGTTTATGGAGGAATTGAGAGTTGGCAGAGCAAGTGCTGTGTGCTTTCTTTCCCTGGCTCACTAGCACAGGCTAATGATGTTGTCGTCATGTTCTCTAAGTACACTGGTGCGGTAATGTGTTACAGATGAGGAAAATGAGACTCTGCAGCTTGTCCAGGGGCATGCAGCTACAAAGCAGACCAGCTGGCCTGGCCTGGAAAAATCCAAGTTTTTTTCTTCCAGATGACTAGCTGATTATGAATTTTCTGGGAATATGCATTTCTAGTCCTTAGAGAAGCCAAGACTTGCTCCTACCTATGTTTATGTAAGTCTTTTTTGGTGGGGGACAAAGTCTCGCTCTGTCACTCAGGCTAGAATATAGTGGTGCGATCCTGGCTCACTGCAACCTCCAGCTCCCAGGTTCAAGTGATTGTCCTGCCTCAGCCTCCCAAGTAGCTGGGATTACAGGCGCCCGCCACCATACCTGGCTAAGTTTTGCATTTTTAGTAGAGATGGGGTTTCACCATGTTAGCCAGGCTAGTCTCGAACTCCTGACCTCAGGCGATCCGCCCACCTCGGCTTCCCAGAGTGCTGGGATTATAAGCGTGAGCCACCGTGTGGGGCTATGTAAGTCTTAAATTCAATTAAAACAAATGTAATCATGTCAACTGTTACCTTCTACCTATTTTCTCTAAATCATTTTTAAAATATGATGAATATATAATATACTCAGAAGGGTGTTCTAGGCTGGAAACCTTGTTTCAGAGGTTAGCTGACATTCTGAGTGGTGGGTGGCCAGCCCATGCTCGATGCATTACAAACAAGACCCCTTAAAGGCATGTGGCCATGTGTCCTGAGGACACACACAATCCATTTGTCCCTGCTGGCCCAGCATAACTGGCCTTCTGCTCTCAAAGGGTCCTGGTTCAGATCACATGACCTGGGCACCCTGTCTTAATTGTAGCACCTCTTCCAGTGCAACTTCCAGAGCTCATAAACAGTGACTTGACACTGTCTTTTGAGGGGATTTGTATCCTATCTCCTGGTTTCCCCCAGTTCCTTTTCATTCTTAGGTTAGTTGATATCCTGTAAGGTTATGGATAAACTGTAGTAAACATTATTCTTTTTAACTAGCCGCAGTTGATCGTTATAGAAAAGGCGTAGTGGAAAAACTGTGAAGTGAATTCAGCTGTGTGGGACCATTACTTTGTTAAGCTGGTCTGATGTCAAGTGCTCCTCTCAGAAGCCTGCAGGTGAGGTGCGGAGCCAGGCTGGAGGAGCCAGCTTTGGCATGCGGTCCAGAGCTGTGTGAGGTCACTCCCCTGCAGAGACAAGTGCACGTTGGCTCTAGGAAAGAGGTGCAGTAAGAGCCCCGACGGCCCTGTGAAGTAGTGACCATGACAGTAGTTTACAGGAGGTACAGGAGAAAGCATCCTACAGGTAGAATTCACAGGATCCAGACTGGGAGAAGCACTATAAGTTAAACAGCTTGTTTTCCTACAACAGAACACTGCAAGGGGAAAAAGAAATTTAAGAAAAATGCCAACCTAAGTGCAGTGGCTCATGCCTATAATCCTAGCAATTTGGGAGGCCAAGGTGGGAGGATCACTTGAGGCTAGGGGTTCCAGATCAGCCTGGGCAACATAGCAAGACCCAGGGTGTACAAAACATGGTTTTAAAAAATTAGCTGGGCATGGTGGCACACACCTGTAGTCTCAGCTTCCTGGGAGCCTAAGACAGGGATCACTTGAGCCCACAAGTTCAAGGCTGCAGTGAGCTATGAACACACCACTGTACTCCAGCCTGAGCTGCAGAGTGAGGCCCTGTCTCTTAAAAAAAAAATTTCAAATTTAAAAAAATTTCTTAAAAGAAGAATACCATCTAGTCACAACATACAGCCTTATTTGGGTCATAATGCAAGTAAAGTAGGGAAGAAATGTTATGACAGTTGAAGAAATGGGAACACTGACAATAGTTGGCAATATTAAGGAATGACTGTTAATATTTTTAGTGTTTTAAGGGGTATGGGTGTGTGTGTTTGTGGGTCTGAGTGTGTGTATGTCACTGTTGTGTGTGTGTGCATCTGTGTGTGTCTTAGTCCTTTTCAGCACATATGCTGAAGTAGGTTCCAGTGAAATGAAATGAAGTGCTGCACAGGGAGCCTGTCCCCCCAGCAGAGAGAGCAGCTCTCTCCCCTCCTCCGCACAGAGGAGGCGGCTCCGCGGTGGAGAGTCCTCATGAAATCCAGTGGGCTTCTCTGCTGGAGTGAGTTCACCAGTCTTCCCGTTGAGAAGTATGTTTAAATTATTCAGTGAGCCTCTTTGATCCTATCTGTTGAACTGTGTTTTGTTTTGTTTTGTTTTGCTCTTTACAGAGAGAAGTGTTTGTAGATGCTGGGCCACCTTCCAAAGCAATAAAAGGCCCATCCTCAAGCATCTGATGTGCCCAGCATGGTCTAGATTCTAATGGCCTAGTTTGTTGCCGCAAACAAAAAGGGAGAACCTGTGTAGGAGGCAAGCTGCTGCCAGTTCCACAGCTCTTAAGAGTCATGGAAAGACAGTAGTGCTGCCCTGCTCACCTGCACTCAGCCACTTCCTCCCACCAGCAGCTTCAAAACACATTTCCTTTCTCAGGAAGTTCAAAGGCACAGATGGATGTTTAGAGACCTTTGCCAATATCTGAATTCAGGAAATTCAGGATGCTTAAAATGCCACTACTGTCAGAGCAGGGCCCAACCCTTCCACGTTCTCCAGGTCCTCAGTGAGCCTTCCCGTCAGCTCCTCCTCGGGGTCTGAGCTGGCTCTGGGCACCAAACAGCCCCAGATCTCAGCCAGAGGCAGCTCTTCACCAATGATTCCTGTTAACAGGGTTTTAAACAAGCCTCTTTTTCTTATTTTTTCAGAAGAACATGAGCTGCCTGTGGACATGGAAACCATCAACCTGGACAGAGATGCAGAGGTAATGCTGCCTGCTCAGCCCAGCCTTGGGGGGGGCACAGTGACAGACCACCCTGTTAAGTTATCTTGTATGAGATTAGAAAGTTAGTTCCCTTGTTCATGTGTTTTTCATGCCAGTGATTGTTATCCCATGTCTGTTCGACCCTTGAGGATTGTGTGGCAGATGAGATGCCTTTGACTCATACATTATATGGGTCTGGTGATTATATCATACGTGGTGGTCCCGACGGCCCCAGGCTGTGTATGACTGGTCGCTGGGCCTCCTGAGCCCACAGTGTGTCTCTGATGGGGACGGGATGGGGTGCGTCCCCTCAGATCCTGGGCATATGTTTTGTGCATACAGGATCTAGGGAATGAGAAAAAGATGCCATGTGCCAATCATTCTGAGGGTCGGTTTTACGTAAAACTAAGTGTAAGTCACCACTAAACCAAAGAGCCCCCACAGCATGCCTTGTCACTGACATCTATGCTGCAGACCCACCTGGCACTGCCTCCCCCACCGCTGCCCACTGCCAGGCCTCCTTTGATCGCTCCTCTTCTAGAACACAGGTCTCCAGCCACTTTGCTATAGCTGAGTATAGATTTCTGCTTTGTTTCAGGATGTTGATTTGAATCACTATCGCATTGGGAAGATTGAAGGATTTGAGGTACTGAAGAAAGTGAAGGTGAGAGGAACTGTCACAAGGGAACTATGACACTCACCTGTGGGATGTGGATGAGTCCCGAATCGAGCAGTCAGTCCTAAGTGGTGGTCCTTGTCCCAGCCTGTGGGAGGTGGGGCTGCCTCCTCCTTGTGGGAGCCTTTCTCTACTGGGAGCACAGTGGGTGTGAGACAGCAGTCAAGGGACTTGAGGCGAAGCCCTGCGGTTAGCTTTGCTGAGCTCAGGCGGCCAGGGAGTCTTGACTCTGGCCTGCCTCATTTCTGTGCCTGTGTTCAATTAAGCCCTCGCCGAATTTTATGGCCCTCAGTGCATCTCATTTGAATTTGTTTCTCAAAATTGAGCCCACCAAGGGCTCTTAGGCTCTACCAAGAGTGGCAAATCTCCATGCCCCAGGTCAACGCCTCCCTCCCTAACTAGGCCTCTTGGTGTGGGACCTGCCTCCGCCGCCTGCCTCCCTTTGGGTTCCTGTTCATCCTTAGGGTGTGTGGAGGAATTCTAGCTTAGTGCCCTTGCCCACCTGCCTCCCAAAGGTCAGCACCTTTCTAGGAAAGAGCAGGAGAATAAAGACACGTCCTTCCACCAGAAAGGCCATCCTGTGTCCTCCAGCACCAGCTGAGGCCTTCTCATGGCCTCCCCCTTGCCTGTGTCAATTGTCCTTTTCCCATCCCCCAGACTCTCTGCCTCCGCCAAAATTTAATTAAATGCATTGAGAATCTGGAGGAGCTACAGAGTCTTCGAGAGCTGGATCTTTACGACAACCAGATCAAGAAGATTGAGAATCTGGAGGCGCTAACAGAGCTGGAGTGAGTCAAGAGACCCATAGGAGAACATGGTGGGGAGGCCACTGGGTGGGGGGTGTCCAGTCTCTCGAGAGCCAACCCCCTGCTGGCTCTTGGCCCTTGAGAGGCTGCCTCTGCCACAGGGTCCTGCCCTGCATCCGAATCCCAGGCCTCTGCCTGCCATGTTCAGGGATCCAGGAGGCCGAGTCAGCTTCATGCGTGTCTTCACCTTCCTGGACAATCCTGACTTGGGAAGTAAATCTCCGGTGGGAAGGCTGCAGTGAGGACTTCCGGAAAGCCTCCGTTCAGGGGTGATACTGAGATCAGTAGAGGAGAATGTTAATCTAAAATTTCCTGTTGCCTTTTGAATTTTTTTTTTTAATAAAAAAGAAGTGACATTTCTAAGATAAGGAGTCAGGTCGGCCGGGCGTGGTGGCTCACGCCTGTAATCCAAGCACTTTGGAGGCCGAGGCGGATGGATCACCTGAGGTTGGGAGTTCAAGACCAGCCTGACCAACACGGTGAAACCCCGTCTTTAAAAAAAAGGAGTCAGGTCCTCGGCCAGGTGCAGTGGTGCACACCTGTAATTGCAGCACTTTGGGAGGCCACACTGGGAGGACTGCTTGAACCCAGAGGTTTGACATAGCCTGGGCAACATAACAAGACCCTGTCTACAAAAATTAAAATTAAAAAGGAGCCAGACTCTTGTTACAGCTTTACCTGGATTTCTACAAAAAATAAAATTAAAAAGGAGCCAGACCCTAGTTATAACTTTACCTGGATTTCTACAAAAATTAAAATTAAAAAGGAGCCAGACCCTAGTCATAACTTTACCTGGATTTCTGCCCTTTGTTGCTCGTTCATTTTTGTTTGTTTTGTTTCTAATTCGATACTTACCAGGTCCCCTCTGTGTGCAGAGCCTGGTGCGAGGTCTCATCACGGGCACAAGTGTGAATGAAACATAGTTTCTGCCTCAGATACCATGCTGGGAGCCAGGGCATCAGGAGCCTATAGGCTGCCCCTAGCTTGCTCCAGGCTCCTGGACAGCCTCCAAATCTCTCATGATAGCATCACTGTGAGCCAGGCGCTAGCAGGGGCACAGTCAGGTCCCCACCCCTGTAGTGACTGCAGTCCCCTGATGGGGACGCCACCTCTAAGGTGGTTGTGGGGTCTATGCAACCTATGCTGGTGTAATTTTTTTTTTTTTTTTTTTTGAGACGAAGTTTTGCTCTGGTTGCCCAGGCTGGAGTGCAATGGCACAATCTCGGCTCACCACAACTTCTGCCTACCTGATTCAAGCAATTCTCCTGCCTCAGCTCCCAAGTAGCAGGGATTACAGGCATGTGCCACCACTCCCAGCTAATTTTGTATTTTTAGTAGAGATGGGGTTTCTCCATGTTGGTCAGGCTGGTCTAGAACTCCCAGCCTCAGGTGATCCGCCCACCTCGACATCCCAAAGTGCTGGGATTACAGGTGTGAAGTCACTGCGCCTGGCCACTCGTGTAATTTTTTTTTTTAAACTGTTTTGCTTGTTCTCAGGATTCTAGATATTTCTTTTAATCTACTGAGAAACATCGAAGGGGTTGACAAATTGACACAACTGAAAAAACTCTTCTTGGTCAACAATAAAATCAGTAAAATTGAGAACTTAAGCAACTTACATCAACTACAGATGCTAGAGCTGGGATCTAACCGCATCCGGGTAGGTGCAGTATACTCACCAGTATACTCAGGGAGAGGCAGCTAACAGGTTGTGTGTGGGCTCAGTGGGTGTATGTAGTGTGCATGATGAGCTTAATTTTTCTTGTGATGCTGTGATTTTGTTCATGAACAGGAAAATTATTATTTTTAAAGAAATTCTAACTGGAAGTCAGTATCAGTAAGTCCTAACTGAGTGGTCTAGCCTTTCTTCTGCATGTAGATTTCAGTTGCTCTTCATCCAAATCATTATCCTAAATCACACCATTCCCAGTTACATTCTGCCCAAGATGAACCAACCTACCTGAACGCCTTGCTTTTGAACCTACTCATGGTAATCTCTGGAGTGCTTCTTTGAGATGAAAGTTTCCCAAGCCCAGCAAAGAGGTCACTTGAAGTGAACTGATGTACATGCCAGGGGCTTTAGAAAGTGTCTTGGTGACACACTCCCAGAGGCAGTGCTGAGTTGGGCCTTCCTCCCTAGACAGCTTCGTATTCCTGGGACACAGTCCCCAACAGGATTAGATCTGTTCTCCAGGATCCATTTGACCTTGAAAACCTGGGACAAAATGGAAAAGGATCAAGCCTTCACCAGCTGACTCATCACCACCGTCATATGCTGGAGGGGAACCTGGGAGGGCGTCCCAGAAGGACTGACATTGGGGGTGGATCTGCCAGGCAGAGAGGAGGGAGGGTTCCAGTGGGCAGGGAGGAGGACTTCTATCAGAAGAGCATTGGAGCCCCATGACTGGCTCCTAATTGGGGTCATGGCACAGAGCCTGTGCTTCCCCCAGCCTTGCTTAGTGGCTCTGACAGGTGTTTCTGAGCACATCTGCCCCTGCCCCATGTTCCCAGATGCCCCTCTGTTTGGCTTCTGGAAGTATTATAGCATGCTGTGTCTGTCCTGGGCTCTTGAGAGCTTGGACAGGAAACAAACCAGGGGAGGGTGGTTTTGGCAAGAGTCTCTTGACAGTTATTGTTATAGATCTCATGGCCACAAATAGCAAAGCAGCACATTTAAGAGAGCAGCCCAGATGTCCACATTTTGTCCACTTTCTCACTATGACGCTTTCCAGGGGAACAGTGGCTCATCACAAATTAATGCCAGCTGCAGCATGTGAGGATGCCCCCACCCCCGCCAAGTCCTGTGGTGGTGTGTAGATTAGCACACCGTCTTCCCTCCTGGAGTCCCCACCTGAGTAGCATGCACCTCATCTGGTTATTTTGTGTCTGCTGAAATATTTAAAGAATGACTTGTTCTGAGAGAGAGTAAACTGACAGAGGAGAGAAACTGAAGTCAAATCAATAAACAGTCATTAAACAGCCTGCTGTAGGCAAGTCACCATGGGGAGGCCAGACGGCAGCGTGGTCACTGCCTCTGGAGGTTTGTGGTTGAATAGAGGAGCACACCATCACAGCAAGGAAGAGCGGTGCAGGAGGATGTAGAAACTGGGCAAGAGGGGCAGAGCGCTGTGGGGTGAGGGCCCCCCAGGAATCCTAAGTGAGGGCCCCGAGATTTCAAAGACTTGGAGTCAGAATGCCCTGTACTTCACTTCTGTAGAGACCGAGGCTCTTGATATGTTAATGTGTCAGCTCACAAGTTTAGAACTGGAAGGGACTTTGGAATCTGCTGGTCTGTAAGTTCTAAGACTGTTCTCAGAACCCCAGAAAATCTGAGGTTGGGAGTGAACTCAAGACAGTCTTGGACTCGCCACTGTTGTGTTCTACCTTCAAGTAAGATTTCCAGTGGAAACCTTAGCAGAGACGTCACTAACCCCACATCTCAGAGCTGAAGCCCAGACAGCTCTGCTCCAGTCCAGGCACCTGCTGGCTGCCTGGCACAGCCCGTCAACCGCAGCACTCACTGCTGTTCTGTCCTTTCCACAGGCAATTGAAAATATTGACACGTTAACCAATCTGGAGAGTTTGTTTTTGGGGAAAAACAAAATTACTAAACTTCAGAACCTGGATGCGCTCACCAACCTGACGGTCCTCAGTATGCAGGTACGGAGCTCCTGCAGGCCCTGGCAGGGCAGCGCTGCTCAACACAGCCTTAGTTTCATCCTTCACTGCCTTCACAATTGGCATTTTGTTTCACCATCAGTGCACCATTGAAACCTTAGATGCCATAGACGTTATACACACATGTGCCAAGCAAAATTCTGTTTTTTATTATTATTTTTTTTTACTTTTTTAGAGAAAGGGTCTTTATCTGTCACTCAGGCTAGAGTGCAGTGGTGCTGTCATAGCTCACTGCAGCCTCCAACTTCTGGGCTCAAGCCAACCTCCCACCTCAGCCTGCCAAATAGGTAGGACTACAGGCATGTACTACTACGTTTGGCTAATATTTTGTGGGGAAGATGAGGGGAAGAGATGAGGTCTCACTGTGTTGCCTAGGCTGGTCTCTAACTCTTGATCTCAAATGATCTTCCTGCCTTGGCCACCCAAAATGTTGGGTTTACAGGCTTGGGCCACTACTCCTGTTCTTGTTTTTTTGTTTGTTTGTTTGTTTGTTTTTAAGAGACATCTCACTCTGTCATCCAGGTAAGAGTGCAGTGACAGGTACAATCATAGCTCACTGCAGCATCACACTTCTGGACTCAGGCAGTCCTCCCTCAGCCTCCCAAGTAGCTGGGACTACAGGCACACACCACCACGCCTGGCTAATTTTTGTATTTTTTGTAGAGAATGGGTTTCCCTATGTTGCCCAGGCTGATCTTGCACTCCTGAACTCAAGCAAACTTCCTGCCTTGGCCTCCCAAAAAATGTCATTCTTAAGTGCCATGCCTCCCCGTCCCCCCAACCCAATAACAGTCCTAGATGGTTTTTAGCCAAAAGGGACTTCTTCAGAAGGTGGAGCTTATTCTAAATTTGAAAGTGTTTGGCTCAATTTCTTCCATTGCACAGAGAACATCAACCCTGTTAGACCTCTGCATTTGGGAGTTGGTAAGCACTTGAGTGTGCTTATGCTCGTGTTTACCTTTTGCGTTGGAAGCGAATTAGCAGAGTTGGACCCTTGAAGTGAGATGGAACAGAGTGCTGTGGGGCAAGGCCCAGTGTGGTGGTAGCTGATCCCTCGACTAACAGTGAGGGGCGTGTGAAGACTACTCTTAACCCTTGGTGAAGCAGAAGTTTGTCAGGCTTCTTTTAAAAAGTTCCTGGCCTGGTGCATGGCGCATTCCTGAAATCCCAGCACTTTGGGAGGTTGAGGCGGTCGGATTGCTTGAGCCCAGAAGTTCAAGACCAGCCTGGGCAACATAGTGAGAGCCCATGTCTAAAAAATTAAAAATATTTTTATAAAAAGTTATCAGGTCAGGCGTAGTGGCTCATGCCTGTAATCTCAGCACTTTGGGAGGCCGAGGCGGGCAGGTGATCACAAGGTCAGGAGATCAAGACCATCCTGGCTAACACAGTGAAACCCTGTCTCTACTAAAAATACAAAAAATTAGCCAGACATAGTGGCTCGTGCCTGTAGTCCCAGCTTGCTGGAAGGCTGAGACAGGAAAATTGCTTGAACCCATGAGGCAGAGGTTGCAGTGAGCCAAGATTGTGCCATTGCACTCCACCCTGGGCAACAAGAGCGAAACTCCATCTCAATAACAACAACAAAAAAGAAAAGAATTAAAATATTCAGTAATTTTTTACCCTTTGAAATTATTAATTCAGGTAAACCTTCACCAAGTGTAGTGTATCTTTTAACAATGAGTTCTTTTTTTTTTTTTTTTTGGTTTATTTTTTGAGATGGAGTTTTGCTGTTGTAGCCCAGGCTGAAGTGCAGTGGTACAATCTCGGCTCACTGCAACCTCCACCTCCCGGGTTCAGGCGATTCTCCTGCCTTAGCCTCCTGAGGAGCTGGGATTACAGGTATGCGCCACCATACCCAGCTATATTTTTATATTTTTAATAGAAATGAGGTTTCACCATGTTGGCCAGGCTGGTCTCAAACTCCTGACCAGCCTGATCTTCCTGCTGGTGATCTTCCTGCCTCGGCCTTCCAAAGTACTAGAATTACAGGCGTGAGCCACCGCACCTGGCTTAACAATGAATTCTTTATCTAAAAACATGTAATTCCCAGCCGGGCGCAGTGGCTCACACCTATAATCCCAGCATTTTGGGAGACCGAGGCAGGCAGATCATCTGAGGTCAGGAATTTGAGAATAGCCTGACCAACATGGAGAAACCTTGTCTCTACTAAAAATACAAAATTAGCCAGGCATGGTGGCGCATGCCTGTAATCCCAGCTCCTTGGGAGGCTGAGGCAGGAGAATCGCTTGAACCTAGGAGGCGGAGGTTGCAGTGAGCCAAGGTCATGCCATTGCACTCCATCCTGGATGACAAGAGTGAAACTCGATCTCGAAAAAAAAAAATGTGATTCCCATGCATGAATTTTAGCTCAATACAGCAGGCTCAAAATTTTGATCCTCTTTTTCTCTCTACCTGAGTCCATTCTAGCATGTTTTAAGTGAAATGCTCTATTCTTAGAATTCTTCAGAACTTCCTAAAAGCCATTTCATCTTTCATCCTCTGTGTTTTTCTGATGGCTGCATGCTCTCCCTCTTGCAGAGCAACCGGCTGACCAAGATCGAGGGTCTGCAGAACCTAGTGAACCTGCGGGAGCTGTACCTCAGCCACAACGGCATCGAGGTCATCGAGGGCCTGGAGAACAATGTAAGACACCCGCAGTCGGTCTGGGGCTGTGTGGGTGGTGGGCACCAGGTGGGCAGGAGGGCTGTGTGGGCAGTGGGCAACAGGCGGGCAAGCAGCTGGCCGCCAACACACACAGGCCTCTCTGGCCAGTGTCAGGAAAATGCCCTGCCTCCAGAGGGTTATCGGAGAGGCCTTCCCATCCTGAAAACCTCCTCATACTAAGAAGTGTAGGAGCTGTGTGCCTGTCGGCCCTCTGCCCTGAGTGTGCCTTGAAGGGCTAACGCTTCCTGTGGAATTTCAGCACAGGTGTCTGTAGGCTCCCTCAATGGGGCAGCATCCGCTGCACACCACCATGCACTGCAGGCATTTTGCAAGATTTGAAAAAAACAAACCCAACCTGCTCATAAAGGGCCCTGTACTACAGAGGGTGACTGGTACCCCTCTAGGCCACTGACCTTCTACCGATGGCCCCCACTGGCCTCAGCCCCTACTTCCTAGCCCACAGAGGGCACAGGACCAGCTCTCAGTCCCAGCCCCCTCCTCCTCTTAGAGCATGAGCAGCTTCCTCCTCCCCCATTCCTCTCTGCCTGCTGTCCACACCTGCCCTCACCTGTCCATGCTCCTCCCACCCTCCCCAGCCCTTCTCGCTCAGGTGCAGGCCGGCCTCACATACTGAGAGGAAGTGTGCCCACAGAGGCCCCACCCTTCTCAGTGCCTCCAGCTCACCCTGCTTTGCCCTAGTGCAGTGTTCAAGAGAAATAAAAGACTTTTTCTCATTCAGTTTTACTTGTTTTTTTCTGTTTTGTTAAATTGCCAGCAAATATAACTAGATTGGTCTATAAACATAGCATTTCAATCTCATTAAAGGGCTTTGTGCCTCAACCCCAGGGCCTAGTTGCCATCAGTAAATTTCACCAACTCCTGCATAAAATTTTAGAAAAATTCAAATTTGTCTGTGGAAAGTTTAGTCACCTTCCTCTGACTTTGCAGTGAAATTAAAAGCTTATAAATCCAGCATGCAAACCAAGGGTTCACCTGTGTAGTTTAGAGTGGTAAGGTGAGACGTACCTGCGGTGGAGCAGCACTGGGGGCTGTGTGGAAGGGCCTGGGATTAGGGCCAGGTGGGGTGCGCAGCAGGGAGCCCATGCTCAAGGGAGCCCTAGTGCCCTCCTGCACTCTGGCCACCCGAGCCGAGGCCCTGCAGTCACCACCAGGCGTCCACCAGGAGACAGACAATCTGCATCACGTTCAAGTAAGCAGCCAGTCCTCGGAAAACTGGAAAGAAGTGTAATTCAGACTTTTACCAGTAGAAGTGCTGCACTGTGATCTTGGTTAAACAACAGATTACTCTTGGGCCTCTGAAACAAAACAGAAAAAAAAAATTGTTGCATTAAAGGTAATTACGTTATTGTAATCTTCATCATGATCAAATGTGACAGTCTTCCCTCTGCCATTTTTTCACTAGAGATCAGACAAATACTTTCTCCTAAGTTTTGTCTCTTAATTTATCTGGAATTTATTTTTATGTTGGGAAATAAGACAGTAAATATAGTTTTGTTGCAGATGGGAACTTAGACAGTGCCCCTCCCCAGTGCCTCACGACTCCTATCTTCTTCTGCAGTGTCTTCTCCAGCTCTGGGCTCTCTCCCGTTAGTCTAGAATATGCTTGCCGTGGTCCCTGACAGGTGTAACTTCTGTGGCATTGTCATGCCCTTTGATGTGCCTGCTCTCCTCACTCTGTTCTATCCTTTTTTTTTTTCTATTTTTAAAGCAGTTCTTACTAGTTTGCTTTTTTTGAGACAGAGTCTCACTCCGTCACCAGGCACCAGGCTGGAGTGCAGTGGTGTAACCTCAGCTCACTGCAACCTCCACCTCCTGGGTTCAAGCAATTCTCCTGCTTCAGCCTCCTGAGTAGCTGGGACTACAGGCTCGCGCCACCATGCCCAGCTAATTTTTTTGTATTTTTAGTAGAGATGGGGTTTCACCATGCTGGCCAGGATGGTCTTGGTCTCTTGACCTTGTGATCCGCCCACCCTAGCCTCCCAAAGTGCTGGGATTACAGGCGTGAGCCACCGCGCCCAGCCACTAGTTTGCTTTTGGATGAGTTTTCACAACATTGTCCAGCTCCCTTAGAAAAACATGAAATCGTGTTGAGTGCATACCTGAATCCTGAGCTCAGAGGTCAGGGACCAGTTCTGACAGCCAGAGCCCATCACCAGCTCTGCCCCTCCTACTGAGCCTGGTATGTGGACTGCATGAGGCTCAACTCCTACTGTGTGTGCCAGGCTGCTTTCATTTTGCCAGTTTCCGGGCTTGCATACATGGGGACCATGAGCATCTCAGAACGGTGCAGGGTGCAGGGGAAGAGCTGCCGTCTGTGCTAGAGAGGCCTGTCCCAGCCCCGCCACCAGGCAGTGTGTCACTGGACTCCCCACAGTCCTGTTTTCTGCAACATCTGAAGCCCTTTTTACTCTGCACCTGCCCCTGAGCTCCTCCCTTACATGTTGTTGCTGTTGGTACTCTGTGAGCAGAACTGACCAAGGCGTCAAGATGGGGTGGTTTGCAGGCCCCTCCCGGGCAGCATGCCGCACATAGCCTGCTGGAGAGTGGCGTCAGACTTGACACATGCATCTGGTGCCAGCTGGGGCGCTGGGCACCAAGGCGGCAAGGGTGGTGCAGCCAGAGGCGCTCCCAGGACACAGCCACATCATTCTGAATTGGGAAAGCCACTGGCTGGTTACATTTTGGGGGAGGTTGAGGGAGGAGTGTTTGCTTTTGAAACATTTTTAAACTCCCTTAAAACTTAGTAGGCTTTGGAATTAGAATACCAAAAAAATGCACTAGAAAACCAAGGATGGGACTCAGGAGGGAGCAGAGCATGAGGGCCAAGCAGGGAATCAACTTTTGTCAGAGGTTCTCAGACAGCTTGTGAACATTTTCTTTTTTATGAGAAAAGTATTGCCCAGGCTTAGCTAATGTGTATTGAAAAGTGAGTATCTGATGTGCATGTTCAGAGTAGAAGATCCTAAAAACACACTCTTGTTTTCTGGTGGGGGACACACCCTGCAGCAGGTACTCAGCAGGCCCAGCACCCCGTCCTCAGGACCCAGTCCTCAGCACAGCTCCTTCCTCTGCACTCGTGCTTCTGGCTGCCTCTTCCCAGACAAGAGTGTGGGCCTGGGGTCCAGTCTTGCCTCTCCCACTGCTACTGTGTGCCTGGGCAGATTCTTAGCCCCACTGAGCCCCAAGTTCCTCATCCCTAAATGAAAAGAGGAACTTTGTTTTGAAGAGTACCTGGTTCGTACATTTCCTCATGATGAGCACTGAGGAAATGTTACTACAATTGTCAGCCTTTCTTCAGAGCATCAGGGGGTTACTTGGTTCTTGCTGGGACCGTCAGTCTCTGGGAGCACTGGGCTTGGAGTCTAACACAGTCTCAAATCCCAACAATCAGAAGAGCTTACGGAGGTGGCTGGGCAGGCTCTGACGGAAACACTGTCCCAGGAAAGGCTACAGGAAGCAGGCAGGTCTCGTCACCCTCTTTAGTTTGCCCTTATCCTGTGAGGGCAGAGAAGGCAGCATGCTTGCAGCCCTAAGCTTAGCGCCTGACACTACCTGTGTGATCGATCATGCAAGTCACTGTTGATCAGAGGTAATCCAGGAAACATTCTATTTCCTTCTTTTAGAACAAACTCACCATGTTGGACATTGCGTCAAATAGAATCAAAAAGATTGAAAACATCAGCCATCTAACAGAGCTGCAAGAATTCTGGGTAAGTTTAATACACACTGGGGTTGACGACACTTTGACTAAACTCGTCTCATTGATTAAAATGTCGTATGAATGAATATAAGGATCTCCCATAAGCCTTCATGCTGAGTGACTCTGTCACGTCATGAGATTTGGGGTGGGCAATCTTACAGACTTGTATTCAGTGTTGTCTGTGTTCCTCAGAGCCTGACCCACGGGTCGGCAGCATTGGCACCACTGGGGATCTTGTTAGAAATGCAGAATCCTGGGTCCCGCCATAGCTCAGATGCAAACTGAGTCAAAATCTTTGCTTTACAAGACTCCAGGTGACTGTAGTACATGCAGAGGTTGGAGAAGCCCTAATCTAGGTATGGGTAGAACCTCAAATTGTCATTTGACTAAATAGTTTCCAAACCCCAGCAGAGAGGCAGACACATTCTGTGCAGGTATATTCCAGCACAACAGAAGGAAATGTTGGCTGGGTTTCTGCAGTTAGTCTTCCTGGAATTTGCCTTGTATTTGCCTTGTGGTCACAGGGATGTTTCAGGAGTAGTGTTGCGGAGTCAGTAGGAAGAAAAACGGAATGTAAGAAGTTTTTGCAATTCCTCCAAAGTGGTTGAGAAATGATCCCCGAGTTGAAGTCTTCAGTGTTAGGGTTCCATTAGGGAATTCCCCTAAGGGTTATTACCTTTCCCCTGGCATGTGGCCCCTGCATGGATCATGGAACAGATGTCACTCTGTGATGCTGTGAATGTAGTAGTGTCCTCAGATACATTAGGTCTAATCCAGGATTCATGCTGAGCGTAAGGCATCATTCTTCCTAGTCTCTGCTCTAGGTGTGCTGCTGACCCTGCTAATGTCCTGTGCGTTTTCCTTTCCCAATCTTAAAAGGTTTCCCTAGAACACAAGTGGCTTGCTGCAAATGTTCCTTGCCCCTTATTGGTGGCACTGAGTCTTGAGTAGTGTCATGATGTGATACCAGAGCATGTCTGAGAAGACCAGAGCCAGAATTTGGCAGGGGATAAAGATGTCCCAGGCCAGGGGGAGCCTCCCTGAGTCCAGGTGGGTCTATGTGCAGCCAACCCTTGAAGGAAGGTATGGCTGGTGGTAGGCTGGTTGGATCAGTGCATAGGGAGTTGGCAAAGAAGCCAGGGACTACACAAAGAAACCAAACAACAGGAATAAGGAGTCCAGAGACAGAGGACCTAGGTAATAGGGAAAGGGCACCTGCCAAAAAATTAGGGAGCAGGTTTGGGAAACGAACTGATACTGAAGCAATGCTCCCGAAGCTTATGATTCCTTCTGCATGCCCTGCCTAGGGACAGAGCATGGGGCACAGAGTGCTGAGACCACAGGCAGGGGCCAACCTGGGCACCACAGCTAGCAGGAAGTCAGGCAGGCTGGTGACCAATCACTAGGGGTCAGATAGTACCTGACCCTGTAACACAGAAGAATCCTGTTGCTTAGACCACCAAAGATAGTAAAAAATAGCCAGAATTTGCACAGCACTTTAATGGTGTCTAGACTGCTTTCCATTCTAATTATCACAGCAACCGTGTAAATAAGATCATATCTAGTAAACAATGAGCTTGAGATGTAGGGGGAAAAAAAAGATCATATCACCCATTTTACAGGTAAAGAATTGCATTCCAGGAAGGAAAGTCGTAAACCAGGAACTCGCAAACTCAGTTCCATGCTTGTATCACATTTGAGATGCACTTCGTTAGTCTCTAAGGAAGAAATAGAAAACCAGTCTTAACAAGTTTCTGATAACCCAAATACTATGTTTATTGATTTTTCTGTCTTTGTTCTTCCCGTTACTGAGAGGAGAGTGTTGAAACCTTGTAACTATTATTATCGATGGATCCGTTTCTCCTTTCAGTTCCATTAGTTTTTTGGGGTTTTTTGTTTTTTTGTGTGTGTTTTGAAAGTCTGTTATCAGGTGCATACACATTTAGGATTAAAGAATTCTTGATGAATTGATCCATCTATCATATGAAATGTTCTTCTTTATTGCTGTCCTCTTTATCCTTGTCTCGGAAGTATATCTTGTCTGTTATTAACATAGCCACTTCATCTGTCTTAGGATTAGTGCTCTCATGGAATCTTTTTCCATCCATTTACTCTTAATCCTGTGCCTTTACAATAAAAATGTGTTTTTTGTAAAAAGTGTATAACTAGGTTGTGCTTTCTTATCCTGTCTGGCAATCTCTGCCTTTTAAGTGGTGTGTTTAGACTATTTATATTTAATGTAATTACATTTAATTACATTTCATATAATGGTTGAGTTTAACTCTATCATCTTAGTACTCGTTTTTTATTTGTCTCATCTATTGTTTGTTTAGTCTTTCCTGCCTTCTCTTTGGAGTGAGTTTTGTATTTTTTTTTTTAATTTTTGACAGTCTATTTTAACTCTATTATTGGCTTATTTGCTATACCTCTGCACTAGTGTTTTCTTGTTGTTGTTTGGGGGGGGTTGTTTTTGTTTTAGTGATTAGAATTTAAAAATGCGTTTTTAATTTATCACCATCTATATATTTTACATTTAAATATCTTATAATCCCCATGATACCTTATCTTTTAAAGACATTTTAAAATGGCCAGGTGCGGTGGCTCATGCCTGTAATCCTAGCACTTTGGGAGGCTGAGGCAGGTGGATCACCTGAGATCAGGAGTTCAAGGCCAGCCTGGCCAGTATGGTGAAACTGCGTCTCTATTAAAAATACAAAGCTTAGCTGGGTGTGGTGGCACATGCCTGTAGTCCCAGCTACTTGGGAAGCTGAGGCAGGACAATCGCTTGCACCTGGGAAGTAGAGATTGCAGTGAGCCGAGATCGCACCCCTGCATTTCAGACTGGGTGGAAGAGCAAAACTCTGACTCAAAAAAAAAGAAATTTAGAAACAAGAAAATTCACTTATTTTACCATTTCTGGCATTGTTTATTCTTGTGTGTGGATCTGAGTTTCCATTTGGTACTTCCCTCCACCTGAAGAATTGTATTTTTTTGTCGTTGTGCATTCTGTAGTAAACCAATCCTTCAGCTTTGATTTGTTTGAAAAATCTATTTAATTTGCCTGCATTTTTGAAGTTGAGTATTATGGATACACAATTCTAGGTTTTCAGGGTTTTTTTTTTCTTTTTTAAGCACATTAAATACTTTATTCCTTCATCCTCTGGTTTGCACTATTTCTCCTTTTTTTTTTTTTTTTGAGACAGAGTTTTGCTCTTGTTGCCCAGGCTGGAGTGCAAGTGGCATGATCTCTGCTCACTGTAACCCCTCCTCCCAGCTACAAACAGTTCTCCTGCCTCAGCCTCCCAAGTAGCTGGGACTACAGGCACCCACCAGCACGCCTGGCTAATTTTTGTATTTTTAGTGGAGACGGATTGCACCATGTTGGCCAGAATGGTCTCGATCTCTTAACCTCTTGATCTGCCCACCTCAGCCTCCCAAAGTGCTGGGATTACAGACTCAGATCGAGACTCTGTCTGAAAAAAAAAGATGGGATCTTGCCCTGTTGCCCAGGCTGGTCTTGAACTCCTGGGCTCAGACAGTCCTCCAGCCTCAGCCTCCCAAAGTACTGAGATTACAGGCATGAGCAACCACACCCCGCCCTGGTTTCCATCATTTCTAATAAGAAGTCAGTCATTTTTATCATCTTTTTTCCTCTGGCTGCTTTTTTAAATGTTCTTATTAATCATTGTTTCTTATTTTGTGGGGTTTTTTTTTTTGCAACTTAATGTGCCATGGTGTAGTTTATTTTCTTTGATGTGTTAGAGATCACTGATCTGTGAATTTATAGTTTTCATCAAATGTGGAAAACTTCTGGAAATTATTTTCTCTAAAAGTTTTTCCGCCCTTGCTCCCCAACCCCAGTTTGTCTCTGCAGCCCGTTAATACAGGTTCCTCTGGTGCTAGTGAGACCGTGAGGCCATTTCCTCCACCCTATTCCACGCCTCAGGCTTTAATCTTGCTATGCCTCTGTACCGTTTCCATTGCTAAATGTTCAAGATCATGATCTTTTCATCTGCAGTATCCAATCTGCTGTTAAGCCGATGTCATGAATTTTTTATTCCAGATATTGTATTGTTTCTCAGCTCTAAAAAAACATTTAGGTTTTTGGGGCTTTTTTTGTTTTTTGGTTTTTTTTTTGGTAGATTATCTTTCTTCGTTCGATTCATGTTTTCCTTTAAGTCCTTCCTTCTTCACATCTTGTAATTTTTTATTAGATCCTGGGTTTTATGATGTTAAATTGTTGAATGTCTGGAATTTATGTTTTCCTTCAAAGCATATTGGAGATTAACTGACAGTTGAGTTACAGCTTGATCTTTTTTTTGGCTCTGTCTCTGCCCATGTTCTCCTGCCACAGGAACATGCTTGCCTACATGCAGAATGCAGAAGCTTGGTCCTTTTGAGGCTTGTTTGGAAGCTTTATTAGAGTACATCTAAATAGCCTACCCCATAAGATTAGTCTAGCGCTATTTTGAAGCTGTGGCCCTCCTGGGATCTCTGGTAAATATCCTGTGAATGTAAGTTCTCTCCACTGTGGTTGGTGGGAACACAAACTTGGACCTGCCGTGGGTGAGCTCTGGGGCTCCCTAGTACTTGTTCTTCGACCAGCCTTTAGCTTTTCACTCCGCCGAGCACGGCTTCATCTTCGGTCCAGGGTTCAAGAGGATACCATGTGGGTTTCTGGAGGATTTTTCCCTACAGAGCTCACCCCTATCTATACATTCTAGCTCCCTCTGCCTCCCCAAACTACAGTCACCCTCTCAACTCAGTGTGGCCACCAGTCTCTGCTTGGGTTCCCCCTCCTTGTTGTGATCCAGAAAGTTCCCCCAGGCAGAAGGCCAGGATGATTTTACCGCCCACCTCATTTGTTTCCTGTCTCTCAGGAATCACTGCTCTGGGTTGCTTGTTGCTCAACGTATAAGAACAATTGTTTCAGATACTCTGTCCTGTATTCTAGTAGCTTGTGACAGCTCAATGTATAAAAACAATTGTTTCAGATACTCTGTCCTGTCTTCTAGTAGCCTGTGGCAAAGGCAGGAGCCCAGCGCCGGTAGTTCCATCATGGCTTGAAGTAAAGTCCTGCTTATTTATTTCCCTTTTGTGTCTCAGTCTCCCGCATTGTAGAGCATAAGCCTCATAAGGGCAGGGGAATTTGTGTTTGGCTTACTTTGTTTTCCCTCCCAATTTCTTTATTGTGGTAAAACATACATAATAGAAAATGTACCATCTTAACCATGCGGAAGTGTACAGTGAGTGGTACTCAGCGCATTCACAGCGGCGCACAGCCATCATCACCATCCATCTCCAGGACTCCTCATCTTATAAAACTGAAACTCTGCACCCATTAAACACAACTCCCTATTTTCCCCTTCCCAGACCTTGACAACGACCATTCTGCTATCTCTATGAATCTGTGACTGGCTTACTTCACTTAGCATCATGTCCTGAAGAGCATTCATTCTATAGCATGTGTCAGTACTTCCTTTCTTTTTAAGGCTGAAGAATATGTCACTGTATGGATATCGTTTTGCTCACTCTCATCTCACCAGCATCTGGAATAGTGCCTGATATACTTTCTTTTTTCTTTTTTTTGAGACAGGGTCTTGTTCTGTCACCCAGGCTAGAGTGCAGTAGCATGATCATGGCTCACTGCAGCCTTGACCTCCTAAGTTCAAATGATCCTCCCACCTCAGCTTCCCGAGTAGCTGGGACTGCAGGTGTTCACCATTAAGTCTGGCTACTGTTTTTTGTTTGTTTGTTTCTTTATTTTTTGTTTTTTTGATATGGGAGTCTGTTCGTCACCCAGGCTGGAGTGCAATGGCGAAATCTCACTGCAACCTCCACTTCCCAGGTTCAAACGATTCTCCTGCCTCAGCCTTCCAAGTAGCTGGGATTACATGTGTGTGCCACCACACCCAACTAATTACATGTGTGTGCTACCACGCCCAACTAATTTTTGTATTTTTAGTGAGACAGGGATTCACCATGTTGGCCAGGCTGGTCTCAAACTCCTGGCCTCAAGTGATCCACCCACCTCAGCCTCCCAAAGTGCTGGGATTACAGGCATGAGCCACCGTGCCTGGCTATATCTCATTCATTTTAAAAATATACTAAAACAATGAGAGACAATGTTATCTGTCAGGTTGGCAGAGACTTGTAGAATGCAGGTGGAGCCAGTCTGTGATGGCAGCAGGCATTCCCATGACTACTGATAGCTGTGTTTCGTACGAGTTTTCTGTAAGACGTTTAGAGCCTTTAAAATGACACATGCAGCTAGGCCCAGTGGCTAACGCCTATATTCTTAGCACTTTGGGAGGCCAAGGTAGGTGGATCACAGTTCGAGACCAGCCTGACCAATACGGTGAAACCCATCTCTACTAAAAATATGAAAATTGGGCGTAGTGGCATGCACCTGTAGTCCCAGCTACCCGGGAGGAGACAGGAGAATCGCTTGAACCCAGGAGGCAGAGGTTGCAACGAGGCAAGATCACACCATTGCACTGCAGCCTCGGGGACAGAGCAAGACTCCATCTAAAAAAAAAAAATAGGGTTTCTCAAACAGGTGAGCCTGTGAGATGCACATTATATTCCTCTCTGGGAGGCCCTAACACATGTTAAGTTACTAAAGACAGCCTGGCTATGACAGTGGACCTGGTGCCAGACCAGCCCTCCTGCCACAGACAGAAGCAGATGAAGCCACTCTCCTCAGGCAGTGGACAGCGGGCAGCACACACCTGCAGGCTCTGAGGAGGAAGTTCCAGCGCCAGCCCCGTGATTGCCCCACTCCTTACCTGGGACATTTCCCACGCAGAACACAGTACTTCTAAGTGGAAGAGGCAGAGGTCAACCTCTCTGACAGCTGGAGTGTGCAAGACAGGGCCCTGGAGAGAAGGGGAGCTGTGCACAGCAGGGGACACCCCAATTGGGCCCAGCTGTGGGCAGGGCAGTGTGGGCCCCAGACTGAACATTCAGCCCCTGCTTGCACTCCATGCTACACAGACAGTCCCCGTCCTAACCGCTCTGTAAAAGGAGTTGAAGTCTGTCGCCCTATAACGAATGCCCCTGGCTCTGCCTGTTTTAGATTCACGGTCAAGTCCAGCCGCCTGCCTCCTCAGGAGCAGTGGCCCTGCTCTTGCCACCATGGTGTGCGCAGCAGGCCCTGAGGTCGGGCAGCTCTGAACATGTGATTTCTACACTCAGGGTGACTGAAAGTGAGGGTCAGACCAACAAGATGTGAAGCTGGACTGGCTCCCCTTGTTCTGGGCTCCATGAGTACTCCTGAAGCTCTGATCACGACATCAGCAAGCAGCCATGTGCTACCTCCGGCTAGGCTGGGAGCTGGTGGTGACTTCTCGTCCCATCTCCACAGCTGGGGACATCACTCATGTTGGTGGCATGAAATCAGCCATGGCGGGGATCTTTAGACCACAGAAGTTGGCAGACACTACTCATGAGGGCTTTGGTGTTTTTCGGGGAGCTGGTGGTTAGACGTTGGCTGGCACACTGGCCTGGAGGCTAGTGGCTCTTCTCCCCACATCCCCTCCCATCCTCTCACCTCAGCCTTACCGTATGCATCCCGTTGGTTTTCCTGATGCTGTCGGCGCTCACCAAGGTATTTTGTTGTCCCAAAATTCATCCGAGTACAGGAGCCGCATGCATCCATTGGACAGGTGTGGACTGCATGTCCTGACAGCACGTTTGAAAGGCGAGAGAACTCTTCCTGCCAAAGGCAGGTTCCCTCCAACAGGGCATGGCAAGGCCATGATGGTAAAATGTAGTCTGCCTTTAGCCTATCACTCAGACCTCTCACTCCCACCTGCTCGTGATCTGTATTCCTGGACATGGTATTGGGTGAAGGCAGCAGCCAGGACTTCCTTGTGGAGACAGCCACAGAGGTAATTTACAGAAGAGTCAAGAACTGTAGATAGAGCAGTCTCTGCTGTCTCACGGTGACACCGCGGCTGAGAATTGGTTTGTGGAAGTGCAGCCTGCTCTGCTTCGACACATGCCTGTGGATGAGTGTGACAGGCAGGCGGCCGGTACTGCTTGGCCTTCCTCTGCTGACCTGAACATGGGTTTGGCCCCGTCATGGTGACTGGCCCAGGTTCGGGTATGGATAGGTAACTTGCACTCGGGATGTTGCTGGAGGTAGCTGGGATGCACCAAGGGGCGATGGAAGGTCCCATGAGGTGCCAGGGGAAGACCCACAGCTGCTCATCTTCTTCTGAGTGGGAGGGAGGAGGGTGGCTAGTGGCCCCCCACCACAGTCGGGGCTGCGGGCTGTGAGAGCAGGGCTGTTTGGTTCTAAAGGCTTTTCTCCCGTGTGTGTCCCCAGATGAATGACAATCTTCTTGAGAGCTGGAGTGACCTCGACGAGCTGAAGGGAGCCAGGAGCCTGGAGACAGTGTACTTGGAGCGGAACCCCCTGCAGAAGGACCCCCAGTACCGGAGAAAGGTCATGCTCGCCCTCCCCTCCGTGCGGCAGATTGACGCCACGTTCGTCAGGTTCTGAGTCCTCCTTGCTCCTCACGGGGTCCCTGTCCTCGGAAGAACTGCCCAGCCACAGTTTTTTAACCCACCTGCTGCTCCTGAGGTCGTCACTGTATCAACAGTCACAAACCCAATGGCAATAAAGGCACTGACGATAGCTGACGCACGATGCCATGCACATTTTAAGATGCGGTTGCAATTAAACCTTGCCACACAGTCCACCTGGATGAGTGTTGACAGTTATTGTAGCCACACAGAGAATATTGGACACATCGTGTTCATTTGCTAGAAATTCCTTTGTTTCCTCCACTCAGAAGGCGGTCACAAGCCCCACCTGAGCCGTGTGAAACACAGGGCCTGAGAGTGCTTGACGGCATTCACCTGCAGTCCGAGTGGCGCTTGGGGGCTGGCCCGGCTGGCCCCGGTCCTGGTTAGCAGGGTTCAGGCAGGCCTGACCTGCAACAGCTGAGGTTTTTTTAGTCTTTTAAATCAGACAAGGCCAGTTTTTAAAAATGATATAAGTTAAAAAAGCATAGGTAAAAGCTACCGCAGGCCTGTGTGCTGTGTTCCTTACAGCTCTCCTTTAACAAGCACCAGGCAGGCCGACTGCTTTCACGTGTGCTTGTCAGTTCTTGCCACAGCTCAGGTGGGTGTGGGGAGGGCGCCCTGTGTCCACGCGGTCTGTGCTGCTGCCAGAATGTGAGCCCAGTTAAGTCTCCAAAGATGGCCTCCAAGGATCTGAACTCTTGGCCCCTTGTGCAGTGGCTTCCTGTTCTCACCCCATTGTGTTTTTTTTGGCTTTTTTAATATAAAATGTACATTGACAGACACCCGAGGTCTAGATTTAATGCTACCAGGACTTCATCACCTCCCAGGATCTCAGATTTCTTCTGCAGAATGAGGGCCACGTTGTGCAGTCACCAAGGTCCCTCTGCCTCTGGGACTCTGGAACTACACTGTCCAGTGTGGAAGCTAAGTGAAGACTCCGTGCCTCTGCTACACTCGCCACGTTCAAGGCTCAGCAGCCACATCTCATGGGGGCAGCCTGCTCCCTCATCCCAGAAGGTTCTGCTGCACAGCTGCTCCCAATCCTGTGAGCCGTCCCTGGGACAAGTGGGGCAGGGACGCACCCAGAGGCCCCCAGGCCGACTGTCCATCCAGCTGCTAGGGAGTCCAGGCGGCACGGTGGCTAACCTGGGGCTTAAGGGCCTGTTCCACTCCTGATCCAGTCTTCCTTAAAATACACTGTAAGACCTGAATCTAGGAAGCAACTACCTGTAGAGAAGCAGAGACTCTTCAGGAGTGATGGGGCTAGGGTGTGGCCCCAGATCTTGACCCTAGAATTCTGCCCTCAGCCAAATACCAATCAGGTCTGAGGACAAAAGAAAGATTTTAGGCACACAAGTATTTAGGATATGAGTGCCCTTGCTGAAAAATCATTCAGAGGAGCCCTCCACCAAACAAAACACAAATCCAAAGAAAGAACTGAAGAAAGGGAAAGATACCATTTCAGAGCAGCCAGCGGCAGGCGCTCAGACCAACAAGACTGTATTTGGACTGGGCGTAGTGGCTAATGTCTATAATCCCAACATTTTAGGAGGCCGAAGAGGGGTGACCACTTGAGCCCAGGAGTTTGAGACCAGCCTGGGCAACACAGACCTTGTCTCTACAAAATAAAATAAGCTGGGCAGGGGATCCCACACCTGTAGTCCCAGCTTCTGGGAGGCTGAGGTGGGAGGACCCAGTGGAACCCAGCTGTTCAAGGCTGCAGTGAACTATGATTGTGTCACAGCACCCCAGCCTGGGTGACACAGTGAGACCCAGTCTCAAAAAAAAGTTTTTAATGTGGTCGTGAAGCTTTTTGGAAATGACAAGGCAGAATTCTTAATGAGATACAAAATGTGCCCCCACAGAGCAACTGATGATCTGAAGAATAAGATTCTTTTTCTGGAGGTAAGAGAACCGCAAGTAACAGAAAGATGGGACAAGATTTTGTCCTTGTGCAGAAGGGAACAATTGCTTATCAATAAAGTTTATGGGAAACGTAAATTTAAAGTAACATTGACAGAACAGAAATAATAAGTTGTGAAACATCCAGCTCACAAGTAGGAGACAAACCAGAAACCTTACCTTCAAGCAAAGAGGACACAGGAGGAAGGAGCAGACGCCCAATCCACAGGGAGACTTCAGTTCCCCCAGGGGTGTGCAGGACAATCCCTTAGGTGGAGGCTGAGACTTCTTCAAACACCAGCCTGGGCAACACAGCGAGACTGCATCTTTCAAAAAATTTAAAATTAAGGCCAGGCGTGGTGGTTCACACCTGTAATCCCAGCACTTTGGGAGGCCAAGGCGGCCAGATCACCTGAGGTAGGGAGTTCAAGACCAGCCTGACCAACATGGAGAAACCCCGTTTCTACTAAAAATGCAAAATTAGCTGAGCGTGGTGGTGCACACCTGTAATCCCAGCTACTCAGGAGGCTGAGGCAGGAGACTCGCTTTAACCCGGGAGACGGAGGTTGCAGTGAGGCGAGATCGTGCCATGGCACTCCAGCCTGGGCAACAAGAGTGACTTCATCTCAAAAAACACAACAACTCCCCAAGCACAACTGTAAGACAAGATTTTGATGGGTTTGTTTACATAAAATTTTAAGTAGAACAGTAGATAAAAGAAGGCATTTGCAGCCTTTAAAGCTGGCAGGGGCTTACTATTTAGAACTCTTACACATCAAAGAAAGGAGACAGGACTCCTGAGGGAAACAGGCCAAGGCCCAGAGTGGCCAGCTCACAGGAAGCTGGGGTGCTGCTCCCTGCAGATGGGAAGGTGGGAAAGCCAGCAGCACAGCCAACTGAGAGTCTGTCCCCTGCGACCCAGCCACTGTCTGTCCGGCAGGGCTCCCAGGGGGCCAGGGCACAGTGCCAGAGTCCTCACAGAGGGTGTCCTGCATGTGCCTCCAGCCTCAGAAGGAGCCCTGAACTGGAGCGTGGGCTGCTGACTGCCACCACTTCCACCACCGCCAGCGACACCCCTAAGTATGTCCCTAAATGTTACAAAAGTTGCTATAAAAAGTTACAGCCAAAGAAAGCCAGTGCAGCGGATTCTGGGCCTGGGCTCTTCCCTGCGTGCCTGGGACCCAGCAGGACGCTGTGCTGGTTGTCATGGCTTTCCTGCCTACCTCCCTTCCTTCTTTTCCCTCAAAAGCAACACAGTTTGAAAAACCACCCACCCAAACGCAATTGTATAAAGTACAACTCGAAAGACCCTCCCCAGGCCCGGACCCCCTCTAGGTGAGTGTGCACGTGTCCCTCAGAGGGCTCCCATCGTGGTGTGGTCACCCCCAGCAGCCAGCCCTAAAGCCCTGAGGCCACCAGAGCCACTTTGTCACCAAGAGCAGGAAGCCGGGAGCTCCTGGGAGGCGGCATCTTCCTGGGAGGGTCCTTGGCCAGTGACTGAGCAGAGGAAGAGCCTACAGCTGCACCCAGGTGAGGAAGCGCCGAGCCGTGCCCCCCTGTGGTGTGCCACGGCAGGACCTGGGGAGTTGGTGCCCACTCGTCCTCCCTCCTCTCCCGCCTCCCTACTGCTTTCCTGGTTTCTGGAGCACTTCCCCAGTCCAGGCCGTGTCCAGGGCTCCATTTCAGGAGCCTGCAGGCCGAGATTGGCCACAGCAGAGACCTCTCATGCAGATGCCCTCAGACTGCTGGTCCTGACCCAGAACCCGGCCTGCAAGGCCTTCCTGCTATGGCGAGGCACAACACAGGTTCCAGAACAGCCTGGAGGGATTTCTTTTTTCTTTTTTTTTTTTTTGAGATGGTGTTTTGCTCTTGTTGCCCAGGCTGGAGTGCAATGGTGTGATCTCGGCTCACCACAACCTCCGCCTCCCAGGTTCGAGTGATTCTCCTGCCTCAGCCTCCCGAGTACTTGGGATTACAAGCATGCGACACCACGCCCAGCTAATTTTGTATTTTTAGTAGAGACAGTGTTTTTCCCTGTTGGTCAGGCTGGTCTTGAACTCCCAACCTCAGGTGATCCACCCACCTTGGCCTCCCAAAGTGCTGGGATTGCAGGTGTGAGCCACCACGCCCGGCCTGCCTGGATTTCAGTAGGTGGAAGGGGCACGTGGGACACCAAGCTGAGCTCGGAGCTCACCAGTGGAGTGGTGCTGGGAGGGCAGCGAGCCAGGTGATAGGCTCCAGGAGAATGCCTCCTGCGGGGCATGGGGCGGGGTGGGGGGCAGGGAGGGGCAGAGGGCTAGGAGCAAAAGAGGAGGAAAGAGGAGGGGAAGAAAGGAGGAGAAGGAGAGGGAACAGTC
>PVKP010017563.1:0-45856 GCA_004027715.1 Plecturocebus donacophilus | reverse complement strand
TGGAGGCCAAGGCGGGCGATCACCTGAGGTCAAGAGTTCAAGACCAGCCTGACCAACATGGTGAAACCCTGTCTTTAAAAAAAAAAAACATAAAGAAAGGCTGGGCACGGTGGCTCACGCCTGTAATCCCAGCACTTTGGGAAGCTGAGGTGGGGAGATCACCTGAGGTCAGCAGTTCAAAACCAGCCTGGCCAACATGGGAAAACACCCATCTCTACTAAAAATACAAAAATTAGCCGGGTATGGTGGTGGGAGCCTGTAATGCCAGCTATTCAGAGGCTGAGGCAGGAGAATCACTTAAACCCAGGAGACAGAGGTTGCAGTGAGCCAAGATCTCACCATTGTACTCCAGCCTGGGTGATGGAGCAAGACTCCATCTCAAAAAAAAAAAAAAAAGATAAAGATAAAATAACTCTTATTTTTAAATATTTTGCTAATAGTTATTTCATATTATCTCTAGCATACCCTGTGTTCTCTCAAAGCACCACATACACTTATAGTAGGACTCATCATTAATGACAGTGGGTGTAAGCCTATTTCAAATTGTTTTCTTTTTTTCTTTTCTTTTCTTTTTTTTTTTCTGAGACAGCGTCTCACTCTGTTGCCCAGGCTGGAGTGCAATGGCGCAGTCTCAGCTCCCTGCAACCTCCGCCTCCCGGGTTCAAGTGATTCTCCTGCTTCAACCTCCCAAGTAGCTGGGATTACAGGCACCCACCATCACGCCTGGCTAATTTTTGTATTTTTTAGTTGAGATGGAGTTTTACCATAGTAGAGATGGAGTTTCACCATGTTGGCCTGGCTGGTCTTGAACTCCTGACCTTGTGATCCGCCCACCTTAGCCTCCCAAAGTGCTGGGACTACAGGCTTGAGCCACCGTGCCTGGCCTCAAATCATTTTCTTAACAATTTGGAATCACTTTGGCCAACCACTCATCAGCCCTAGCTAGGTGCTATTATTTTTCCCCATGCTGTGGTTGACAAAGGCCCAGAAGGAGAAGGTCTGCTCTGGCCTTTCTAGCCAGCCTGCACTTGCTTCATGCCCTCAATCTGCCATTGCCTTGCTTGTTAAGCCACAGTCCATTTGGTGAGGGTTTATTTAGTTAAAAGTACTGTACTCACCCTAGCCTATAAATCTGTGTAACTGAGCACACCTCATCTGCAGTTCACCTCCGTTAGCTGGACCATGAGTGTGTGGTGACATGCAGTGCTCGTCAGGCCCACTGTCTGTATGTGAACAAAAGCTAACATGTTGATTTTGGATTGGAAAGTAAGTGTAAACAGAGCCTGGGGCGAGCACCTCCTTTGGAGACTCTATTCTGTCTTGAGTTGGTGCAGGTATTTGGCTGTGTTGTGTCGTCTTGCTTGAGTGGCTGGGAAAGTCTCGAGGGATTCTGTCAATGACATGCAGATCCTGTCTATATTTTTGGCAAGGGGACCACAGCACCTGCATTTCCATTGGCCACTCTTCCATGTGGCCACCTTCTATCACCTTCTTTATTATGTTTCACTCTGTTGTTTTCCCTTTGTCTTTCTTCTCTTTTATCTTCATTTCTTTCCTTTTAAAAATGTAACCAGGAGCTGGGTGTGGTGGCTCACTCCTGTAATCCCAGCACTTTGGGAGGCTGAGGCGGGCGGATCATGAGGTCAGGGGTTCGAGACTAGCCTGACCAACATGGTGAAACTCAGTCTCTACTTAAAAAAAATACAAAAAAATTAGCCGGGCTTGGTGGTGCACACCTGTAATCCCAGCTACTTGGGAGGCTGAGGCATGAGAATTGCTTGAACCCAGGAGGCAAAGGTTGTGGTGAGTCAAGAGTGCACCATTGCACTCCAGCCTAGGTGACAGAGTGAGACTCCATCTCAAAAAACAAACAAACAAACAAACAAAAACATAACCAGCTGAATACAATGGCTCACACTTGTAATCCCAGCACTTTGGGAGGCTGAGGCAGAAGGGTCAATTGAGCCCAGGAGTTTGAGACCAGCCTGCCAACATAGCAAGACCCCATATCTAAAAATAAAGTAGACCGGGCACAGTGGCTCATGCCTGTAATCCCAGCACTTTGGGAGGCCAAGGCAGGTGGATCACTTGAGGTCAGGAGTTCAAGGCCAGCCGGGCCAACATGGTGAGACCCTGTCTCTACTGAAAATACAAAAATTAGCCAGGCATGGTGGTGGGCACCTGTAATCCCAGCTACTTGGGAGGCTGAGGCAGGAGAATCACTTGAACACAGGAGATGGAGGTTGCAGTAAGCTGCGATCATGCCACTGCCCTCCAGCCTGGGCAACAGAGCAAGACTCCATCTCAAAAAAATAAAATAAAATAAAGTAAAACAAAACAAAATAAAATAAAATAATAAAATAAAATGTAAAGTAACAACAGAAAATACCTGTATTCAGCCCCAATGCAGGGTTTTCATCCGTGGTGTTTATTGAGTATTTTATTGATTGAGTACCTGCTGTATGCTTAGCCTTTTGCTGGGCATTGAGGAACAAATCAAGAACTAATGAACATGATTTCTGCTGATGAGAGTGTAAACAGGGGCCCCTGATGGGGAAGACAATTGGGAGATTTCTGCCAAATTTGCCAAGGCAGGAACCTTTTGGCTGTATTCTTTTTTTCACCAATTAACAAGAAAATTATAAACATATTGTAATCACACATAAGTCAAATGATGAACGTATGGGGGTTTATGTTGCAGCATTGTTTGCAGTAGAATAAAGATTGGCAGTCGTCTGTGTTTACTGTCAGGAGGGAGAAGGTTTAATCCATCCTGGCACATAGAGCCAGTGGAACACCCCACAGATGAAGCAAATGAAGCTCTGTGCTCCAGTGACGTCTGAGTGCAAAAAGCAAGGTGCAGAAAGGTGCATATTGTATTTCTTAACTTAAAAGTTGTTAAAAAGTAGTATAGAAACGTTTAGAAAAGTGGAAAATGATTAAGAAATGAAAGTCACTTGGCCAGGCGAGGTGGCTCACGCCTGTAATCTCAGCACTTTAGGAGGCCGAGGTGGGCGGATCACTTGAGGTCAGGAGTTGGAGACTAACCTGGCCAACATGGTGAAACCCCATCTCTACTAAAAATACAAAAAATTAGCTGGGCATGGTGGCAGGCGCCGGTAATGCCAGCTACTTGGGAGGCTGAGGCAGGAGAATCACTTGAACCTGGGAGGCAGAGGTTGTAGTGAGCCAGGATTGTGCCACTGCACTCCATCCTGGATGACAGACCAAGACTGTCTTGAAACAAAACAAAACTCTTATCCTGCAATCCAAAATGTGGATATTTTGGTGTATTTCCTTCTACCAAGTAACAAACTATATTGCTTTTCCCCAATATGAAAATAGTTTCTAATTAAAAGAGTAAAAGCACATGTTGAGTATAAAATGCATTAAGCAAAAGTGAAGGAAACCAGCAGTCCCTCCTACTCTACTGTTTTGGAACTTTTTGCTTTACACAAATGGTGATTCACCATGTCTTGAGATAAATTTATGTCTGAGTCAGCTTTTTAAAAAGCCCTGCAATATTGTTATAAGCAACATTGACGGGCTCTCCTGGGCGCACCTTGCATGCTGGCCTGGGTGTTTCCTTTGTATTAAGGTCACTTCCTAGAATTGGGAGAAATGGCAGAGTCCAAGGTCTTGCATAGTTTACAGTTTGGCACATACTTCCAAATTTCTGAAGAAAAAAATTGAACTTCTAACACTGTTGGGTAGTTTTGCCAACACTGAGAGTACCAATCTCTGAAATCTTGGCTAATATGATGGGTAAAAAAATGAGTTTATTTTGCAAGATTTTATTTATTTTTATTTTTATTTTTTTAATTTTTTTTAAAAATAAAGACGGGGTTTCACCATGTTGGTCAGGCTGGTCTTGAACTCCGGACTTCAGGTGATCCACCCGCCTTGGCCTCCAAAGTGCTTGGATTACAGGCGTCAGCCACCACGCCCGGCCGCAAGATTTTATTTCCTTAGATTTTGTTTGTATTTATTGTATTTCTATTTAAAATTAAGATAGTGGTTTTTATTATAGATTTATAAGTGTTGTATAAAACAGTGACTTTGGACCGGTTAGCCTAGTACCTTTCATTGAATAATTTCTCTTTCCACCACTGATTTAAAATACCAGATTTATTATATATATACAGTATTCCCAATTTGTTGGAGTTTATTTCTGTCCATAGCCAGGCATGGTGGCTCATGTCTGCAGTCCCAGCATTTTGGGAGGCCAAGGCAGGATGATCGCTTGAGCCCAGGAGTTCGAGATCAGCCTGGGCAGCATAATGAGACCTCATCTCTATAAAAAAATTAAAAAAAAAAATTAGCTGATCTTGGTGGCATGCACCTGTAGTCTCAGTTACTTGGGAGGCTGAGGTGGGAGGTTTACTTGAGCCCAGGAAGTCAAAGCTGCAGTGAGCTGTGATCATGCCACTATACTGCAGCCTGGGTGACAGAATGAGACCCTGTCTAAAAAACATTAAAATAAATAATTCTGTCCATTGTTCTCTTCAGTACTGACTGTTTTTGTTGTTGTTGTTGTTTGTTTGTTTTTTGGGACGGAGTCTTGCTGTGTCCAGGCTGGGGTACGGTGGCACGATCTTAGCTCACTACACCTTTTACCTCCTAGGTTCAAGTGATTCTCCTGCCTCAGCCTGCTGAGTAGCTGGGATTACAGGCCTGTGCCACCACACCTAACTAATTTTTGTATTTTTAGTAGAGACGGGGGTTTCACCATGTTGGCCAGGCTGGTCTCAAACGCCTGACCTCAAGCGATCTGCCCGTTTTGACCTTCCAAAGTGCTGGGATTACAGGCATGAGCCACCGCACCTGGCCCAGTACTGCACTGTTTTAATCATAGTAATTTTTTTTTGGAGACAGGGTCTCACTGTGTCTCAGAGCCCAGTGAGTGTAGAGTGTATGGCCTGCCTGCTGGGCTACTGCCACCTTCTGGTCTTCTGGCCTTTGCCTGGACTGACTGCCCTTACTTCCAGCTGCATCTCTGGGAGGAAGGGAGCAACATAGATGAGCCCTGCTTAGGATTATGGGTGAGCCCAGCTGCCCTCCCTGAGGCTGGAGGGCAGAGGCTTGTCGCTCTGGCTGGCTCCTCTCCTGCCCTGGCCCTGCTTCTTGCTGGGCTGGCCGCCACTCACCCTGGCGGTTGAGGTCAGCACTATTAATAGCCAGCTTAATCCTCTGGGAGCTTGGGTGAAGGGAGGAAAGAGCAGAGGATCGCCAGGAAATCAGGGTGCTCAGCCATCTGCAGGTGTGGACCCAGGGCCCAAGCCTATGGCTTCCAGTCAGCCCGGCCCTCACCTCTCCCATGGGAGGGCCTGAGAGCGTGGGGCCATCCTGGACCCCTGGGATCTCAGAGGCTGGATCTTCCCAGGAGACTCATTGATTAAGATTCAGAGGACTCCCTCTTTGGTGGTGGAAATCCCTATTCTGCTCTGGGGCCCCTGGCTTTTCCCCATGAGAAAAGTCAACTGGAGCTGGTGAGTAGGGCCCTCTCAGGGCCCCTGTGGACTTTGTAACACGGCACCTAGTAATATCTTTTTCTTAAGGGCTTTGAGGGACTGTAAAGTCTTTTTTATGGAGGGCGGGGAAGGAGGACATAGCAGTTTGCTAAAATGGGCATTGTGCAGGGTGGGGCCATCCTTTCTGTATCCACAAGGGTGTGGAGCACCTGCTGTGCCAGGCATAGTGGGAGGGGTTGGGGTGGCATGGCGAGCAAGGGCACAACTCAGGCCTTGCTGAAGCCTCCCTGCAGCCTGGTCAGTGGGAGATGGACGCCGGTCAGCTGACAGCGCAGAGCTGTGAAAGGAAGAAACGGATTGGGGGCCAGGGCCCTGAGAGCTAACGGGGGCACCCAGGGCTGATGTTTGAGTCCAGGGCAGAAGGATAAAGAGGTGTGACATGAAGGCTGGGGAGCAGGAAGAGCTGTGAGCGACTCAGGCAGGGCTGGGATCCTCTCATTCCTTGCCCCTGGGCCAGCTGCGAGGGAGCCATGAGGGAGGCTGAGGCTGGCACCTGCTGTCCACCCAGCCCTCCAGGGTTTCTGGAGGCCTCACATGCTGTTTTCTAACTGTGTAGGGCATGGTTCCACCTGGCTGCTGCTGGACAGAAGTTGGTAAAGGGCAGAGTAGTCAAGCATGCCACCAGGCAAAGCCTAGAGGAGACAGCGGGGACAGCCAGGGTGCCAGGCACCGTCTTTCTGGGTCTGCCTTTATAGCAGTGCTTGGAAAGTGGTTGAGAAGGCTCAGGAACCCTGAAGTCCTAGAGGAAGAATTTTTTAGAATTTTTTTTTTAAGTTACTTTAATGGATTTTTTTTTCTGATTATGAAATTAATACTATTGGCCAGGGATGGTGGCTCATGCCTGTAATCCCAGCACTTTGCAGGGCTGAGGCTAGATCACTTGAGGTCAGGAGTTCAAGGCCAGGCTGGGCAACTTGGTAAAACCCCATCTCTACTAAAAATACAAAAATCCAGCTGGGCACAGTGGCTCACGCCTGTAATCCCAGCACTTTGGAAGGCTGAGATGGATGGATCACCTGAGGTCGGGAGTTCCAGACCAGCCTGACCAATATGGAGAAACCCTGTCTCTACTAAAAATAAAAAAATTAGCTGGACATGGGGACATGTGCCTGTAGTCCCAGTTACTCAAGAGGCTGAGAGAGGAGAATTGCTTGAACTGTGGAGGCGGAGATTGCAGCAGTGAGCCGAGATCGTGCCCCTGCACTCCAGCCTGAATGACAGAGTGAGACTCTGTCTCAAAAAAAAAAAATTAAAATACAAAAATTGGCTGGCATGGTGGTGCATGCCTGTAATCCCAACTACTCGGGAGGCTGAGGCAGGAGAATTGCTTGAACCCAGGAGGTGGAGGCTGTAGTGAGCTGAGATCACGACACTGCACTCCAGCTTGGGCAAGAGAGTGAGACTCCAACTCAAAAAAAAAAAAGAAAGAAAGAAAGAAATAAGTTAATACTATTAATTATGAAAATTTTGGAATTTTTGTATAGGAAAGTATAAAAAAAAAAACAGAAACCATCCTGAATCCCCCACACGTAGATTAAGCCATATGAATTGCTGTTTTTAGTAAAAAAAAATTGAATATCAGTAATTTTATATGGCTCAACCAAGTATTAGCATTTTGCTATATTTCCTTAGTTATTTTTCATTGACTAAGGACTACTTTGAAAAATGGATTTTCAGCTGTAGATGTATTATCTTAATTTTTTTTTTTTTTTTTTTTTGTGATGGAGTCTCACTCTGTGGCCCAAGCTGGAGTTAAGTGGCATGATCTCTGCCTTCCGGGTTCAAACGATTCTCCTGCCTCAGCCTCCTGACTAGCTGGGATTACAGGCACTTGCTACCACACCCAGCTAATTTTTTGTATTTTTAGTAGAGATGGAATTTTGCCATGTTGGCCAGGCTGGTCTCCCAACTCCTGATCTCAGGTGATCTACCTGCCTCACCCTCCCTAAGTGCCAAGCTTACAGGCATGTGCCACTGCACTCGGCTGACAACACCCCCAGAATCTAATCAGCCAATTGAATGGACCAATTATAACATAAGGTAGCTCATTAAAATATAACTTTATGGGCCAGGCATGGTGGCTCACGCCTGAAATCTCAGCACTTTCAGAGGCCAAGGTGGACATAACACTTGAGGTCAGGAGCACTAGACTAGCCTAGCCAACGTGATGAAACCACATCTCTACCAAAAATACAAAAAATTAGCCGGGTGTGGTGGCACATGCCTGTAATCCCAGGTACTCAGGAGTCTGGGGTGGGAGAATCACTGGAACCCAGGAGGTGGTGGTTGCAGTGAGCTGACATCGTGCCACTGCACTCCAGCCTGGGCGACAGAGGGAAATGCTGTCAAAACACACACACACACACAATACAATTTTATTGGAATGTATATAGTGAGAATCCTAAATGTAAGTACTAAATTGATCTGCTTATTTTAGATATTAAATCATTTAGTAGTGATTTCTGAAGTACAAAAACTTCCACTAAAATCTAAAATACTTCTGTCTTCAACCTCCCTTCCTCTTCCCCTCTCCCACTCCCCTTCCCCTCACTGGTTACTTCTCTTCTCCTGCCAAATGGATGTAGAGGCACAAAGAAAGAGAGAAGGGGCCGGGTGCTGTGGGGGCCGGGTGTGGTAGCTCACCCTTGTAATCCCAGCACTTTGGGAAGCCGAGGCGGGTGGATCTCCCGAGGTCAGGAGTTCGTGACCAGCCTGGCCAACCTGGTGAAACTCCGTCTAAAAATTTGTATTAAAAAATACAAAAAATTAGCCGAACTGGTGACGAGTGCCTGTAATCCCAGCTACTCGGTAGGCTGAGGCAGGAGAATCGCTTGAAACTGCTAGGTGGAGGTTGCAGTGAGCGAAGATCGCGCCTCTACACTCCAGCCTGGGTGACAAGCAATACTACATCTCAAAAAATAAAAAAAGAAAAGAAAAAAAGAGGAGGTCGGGCTTACTGCCTCTTGGGCCTGATAACCGGGACGGAGCTGCCTTGAAGGGAGACAGGAGTATTGGGGGATGGGCACGAGCTGGGTTTTGGCTGCATTAATTTCAAGGTATAACTGACGTTAGGCAGCACTTGGATAGAGGAATCTGGAGGGCACAGGAGAGCACAGGGCTGCAGAGATTTATTTGGGACACTTGTATACTTATATTTGAAGTTGCTAGGCAAGATACCAGGGGCACCGACTGAGTCCTGAGTGTCTCCAGCATTAAGTGGTCAGGGAGAAGCAGTGACCCCTGAGATCAGAAGCACTGGGAGGGGCTATGTCCTGGAAGCCCTGGGCAGGAAGGGTTTCCAGGGGAAAGGAGAGAGTGACTGTTGGTCAGCAGGTCATCTGAGAATAATACTCCACCATGGGAGGTCACTGGTGACCTTGACCAGAGGTTCTCTGGCCCAGGGAGGGAAGATTCTATGAGGACAAAAAGTTGTCCCCTCTGGACAGACAAATTAGACAAAGGCAAAAACAGCACAGAGGCCCAAAGCTCACTCTGCAGAGGGTAACTGAGTGGCCCCTTAGGCTGGAACCTCTGTATGGGACCCCAGTTGGCCAACTATCAGCTGGTGCTCAAAGCTCAGCTTGCAGAGCAGTGGTGAATGTGTACACAGAGCCCAGGGCTGCCACCTACAAGGTGCCAGTTGTGTAGCTGGCTGCCACCCGAGGGTGCACATACACAGCAGTGGATCCCACCAAGGGGCCTCAGAGAGGAGGTGGGGGCTGAAAGTGGCATCAAGACCCTGCTCAGGGAATCAGCTCATTTCATCCACAGGAGGGCTGTTTCCTCTTTAAGAGAGGCTGGCAGGCCAGGCACGGTGGCTCATGCTTGTAATCCTAGCACCCTGGGAGACTGAGGCAGTCAGATCTCTTGAGGTCGGTAGTTTGAGACCAGCCTGGCCAACCTGGTGAAACCCTGTCTCTACTAAAAATGAAAAATTAGCCGGGTGTGGTGGTGCGCACCCAGCTACTCAGGAGGCTGAGGCAGGAGAATCATTTGAACCCTGGAGGTAAAGGTTTCAGTGAGCTGAGATTGCACCACTGTACTCCAGCCTGGGCGACAGAGGGAGAGTCTTTCTAAAAAAAAAAAAAAAAAAAAAAAAATAGGCCACCAGCCTTTCCCTGTGAAGGAACCTTTCATTGATCAAGATTTGGTCTGAGCCTGTGGAGTAATTAGGGATAGACTGTAGTGGGGAGGTTGTTTTCTGGCTTTGGGGGTCTGAACAAGGTTCTGCTCACTGAACGTTGTCAAAGGACGTACCCTCATTCCATGGGGCTCAATCTGTGGCAGTGGAAGGCACAGAGGGCCCTTGTCCACCCTAGAGACTCTCACCAGTTTCCCTTTGTTCTCCTTAGTTTTGTTTTCCCCTTAATTTTGTCTTAGTTTATTATTATTATTATTATTATTATAAAAGTAAAACATGCCCATCAAATATGACAGTATAGAAGAGTATAGAGAGAGGCGTAATAGCCTCCTCCCCAAACTCCAAATGCCCCCAGAGGCGACCACTCTTACTGCTTCTGGATGTTTCCAGGGCAGTTCAAGCCCACACACTCCCATTGTTTCTGTGCAGGAAGATGGCTCCATGCATTCTGTTCCATGATTTGTTCTTTCACTAATAGCGTGTCTTGGATTTCATTCAGCACTTCATTCAACCACCTCTGCCATGTTCTTCCTTGGGTAGCTGTGGCCCCTGTTGAGTCTGTGTGCCCTGTTGCTATTGCTTTAGGTTGTTTCTGGTTTGGGGCTATTAAAAAGAATGTTGCTAAGAGCCCCCTTCTCTTATGTCTTTTTTGAAGAACCCTAGGGCAAGTTCTTAGAAGTAGAACTTCCAAGTCCAAGGTTAGGAACCCTTGATTTTGTAACATCCTGACCAATTGGCCCCCTGAAATGTTGTGCCCTTTTACCTGGCCACCAACCAAATATAAGTGAGGGCCTGTTTGTCTTCCCTATCCTTTGCCATAACTGGGCACTACCAGACTTTTTAGAGGGTGCCCATCTCGAAGGGGGTACAGGTTGAGCATCCCGACTCCAAAAATCCAAAATCCCAAATGCTCCAAAATCCAAAACGTTATGAGTACAAACCTGATGCTCAAAAGAAATGCTCATTGGAGCATTTCATAGTTCAGATTTTCAGATTTGGGATGCTCAATGGCATGTATTCTGTAAATATTCCAAAAAAAAAAAAAAATCCGAAATCTAAAACATTTCTGGTCCCCAGTGAGGGCTAAGAGATCCTCAGTCTGCCAAAGCTGCCTTCCTTTAATTCCCATCCCCAAGTGGTGATGTCGTTTATCTGGATGCCCAGGCCCTTCCAGGCACTTTATTTCTCGAGGGCTCTCCTGCATGGACAGACTTCAGCAGGCACTGAGGCCTGGGAATGGACACTGGGGTCTCTGCCTGGCCCGCAGCCACCCTGCTAGAGGCCTCATAGATCTCTTGAACTTGTTGGCTCATCACTAGGAAGATACTGGGGAATTTCCAATCGAGTCCACCCATGGCTCTGTCTAACAAGGCGCTAAACTGTTTTTGACCAGAACCTGTAGTGGGAAATACATATGTGTGTGAAAAACTTTCACAATACAGTACTCCCCCATCACATGGAGTGTATTGTGAGAATTTTTGCTTTAGTCATGAGACCTCACATTCTCTCTGTTTTCCCTAAGAGGCCCTTAGGAGTTCTGAACAGCCCATCTCGGGCTGGGGGGTTTTCTGTGGCCTTAAAGACCTGGAAAACATCCTCTACCAAGAGTATTTAGGATAAGTTCTTTTTTTTTGTTTTTTATTTTATTTCTTATTATACTTTAAGTTCTGGGGTACATGTGCAGAACAGGCAGGTTTGTTACATAGGTATACACGCGCCATGGTGGTTTGCTGCATCCATTACTCTGTCATCTACATTAGGTATTTTTCCTAATGCTATCCCTCCCCTAGACCCCCACCCCGACAGGCCCCGGGTGAGGATGAGTTCTTTAGTCCTTAGAGTGAGGACCTTGGATTGTGAAGGGGAAGCCATGCAGGAGATCCTGACTTGACCTTCACAGATTTCCATGGGCTTTTTCTCTTAGGCTGCTCTAAACCTGTGTTCCTGCGAGTGGGGTACAGCACACAGGGTTCATTTGCCTAGACTGTGGGCCCAGCCCTTCTTGGCTGTCCACTGTTACCACGCGCTGGGGTTGGGGCTATAAGAGCAGGGTATGGCCTTCAAAAAGGGATCTGGGAAGACCCACCACCCCACAAGGTTTCTGTAGAGGGTTGTGCCTCACCCCAGCCTCCTTCTCTCACTTTGGGTTGAGGGGGTGACCCCTCTCTAATCAGTCTCTGTCCCACCTAATCACAGCGCTTGGCCTCTCTGTGCCTTGTCAGTGTGAGTCTTTCCCCTTCCCAAGAGTCCCAGTAGCCCCTAATAAGTGGCACCAAGAAGGGTCTTTTTTTTTTTTTTTTTTTTTTGAGACAGAGTCTCACTCTGTTGCCCAGGCTATAGTGCAGTGGTGCAATCCTAGCTCACTTGCACCTCTGCCTCCCAGGTTCAAGCAATTCTACTGCCTCAGCCTCCCAAGTAGCTGGGACTAGGTGTGTACCACCACGCCCGGCTAATTTTTATATTTTTAAGACCAGGTTTCACCATGTTGGCCAGGCTGGTCTCAAACCTGGCCTCAAGCAATCTGCCCGCTTCAGCCCTTAAAGGTGCTGGAATTATAGGCATGAGCCACTGTGCTTGGTGTTGCCATTTTTTTTTTTTTTTTTTTTTGAGACAGTGTCTCACTCTGTCACCAGGGCATTGCCATTTTTTATCCTATTTAAACAAGTAGTCCTGGCCTGGCATGGTAGCTCATGCCTGTATTCCCAGCACTTTGGGAGGCTGAGATGGGAGGATTGCTTAAGTCCAGGAGTTTGATACTAGCCTGAGCAACATAGCAAGACCCCATCTCTACAAAAAATAAAAGTTAGCTGGGCATGGTGGCACACACCTGTGGTCTCAGCTACTCGGGAGGCTGAGGTGGGAGGATCTCTTGAGCCCAGAAGTTGGAGGCTGCAGTGAGCTATGATTGCACCACTGCACTCCAGCCTGGGTAAGAGAGCAAGACCCTATCCTTCCCCCACAAAAACAGAGAAAAACAAAAAAGCGATCCTTAATGAAATGCTTCTAAAAATTGCTTTTGGACTTGGTGCAGTGGCTGACACTTGTAATCCCAGCACTTTGGGAAGCCGAGGCGGGCAGATCACGAGGCCAAGAGATTGATACCATCCTGGCTAACATGGTGAAACTCTGTCTCTGCTAAAAACACAAAAAATTACCTGGGCGTGGTGGCATACACGTATAGTCCCAGCTACTCAAGAGGCTGAGGCAGGAGAATCGCTTGAACCCAGGAGGCGGAGGTTGCAGATCACTCCTCTGTACTCCAGCCTGAGTGACAGAGCGAGACTCTATCTCAAAAAAAAAAAATTACTGGCCGGGCGTGGTGGCTCACACCTGTAATCCCAGCACTTTGGGAGTCCGAGGCAGGTGGATCACGAGGTCAAGAGATCGAGACCATCCTGGCCAACATGGTGAAATCCCGTCTCTACTAAAAATACAAAAAAATTAGCTGGGCGTGGTGGCGCGCGCCTGTAGTCCTGGCTACTTGGGAGGCTGAGACAGGAGAATTGCTTGAACCCGGGAGGCGGAGGTTGCAGTGAGCCGAGGTCGCACCACTGCACTCCATCCTGGTGCCTGGTGACAGAGTGAGACTCTGTCTCAAGAAAAAAAAAATTACTTTTGGTCTTCCTTTTCATAAAAGCAACGTCTGTTTGCAGTAGAAACATCAGGAAAGATAGAAAAGAGAAAAACCACCATGTCCCCACCTGGTGACTTATGACCCTAGGTCTAGAGTTAATGTTTTAGTTGAGGGAGTCTTATGACTGGCCCCTGGGCTCTCATCTGACCTGCTGCATTGTCCCCACAGGGAAGTCCCACCTGGCCATCGTGCAGAAAGTGAACAATGAGGGTGAGGGCGACCCCTTCTACGAGGTCCTGGGCCTGGTCACCCTGGAGGATGTGATCGAGGAGATCATCAAATCCGAGATCCTGGATGAGTCCGACATGTACAGTGAGTGCAGCCCGCCACAGGGCCCAGGACCCCTTTTCTGCTTGCATCCAAATCTGGTGTCCCTACTGGAAGGTCTAGGGACACTGGGGGCCCAGCACCCTAGGGCCCAGTGGCTGGGTGCCCTGCACTGGCCAGGGTGAGCAGGGAGCAGGTTTCTGAGAGCAGTGCCTGGAGGCTGCCTTTACCCTCAGCCTCTGTGCCTCGGTGTCAGCCCGGGACCCCACCAGCCAGAGCCTGCTGTTCCTGCATGGAATGCGGGGCTGGAGAGCAGGAACTGCGGGTGGGTTCCAGTCTCTTCCTGGGTCCTCAGGGAGCTGTGTTCTCAGTTCCACGCTCTTCCTCTGGCAGCTGACAACCGAAGCCGGAAGCGGGTGTCTGAGAAGAACAAGCGGGACTTCTCTGCCTTCAAGGATGCAGATAACGAGCTCAAAGTGAAAATCTCCCCGCAGCTCCTCCTGGCTGCTCATCGCTTCCTGGCCACAGGTAGGAGTGTGAGGAGGACCATCCGGTCTTGGTGGAAGTACAGTCACAGGGGAAGAAGTCCTGGCTGTCTGGCTACTTCCCCCGCATAGTATAAGGGCTGCAACAGGTGAAGGGTACGGAGACAACACAGCCACCCTGGAAGGGGCCAGGTGTCTCCTCTACCACTGGGGATCTCCCTCCAATTCGTCTGCCATTAATGGGCTGCTACTGCAAACTTCTAGGAAGCATCCAAGTTATTATATTTAATAGTTTTGAAAATAATGACTGGGCACTATGGCTCACACCTATAATCCTAGCACTTTGGGAGGCCAAAGCAGGAGGATTGCATGAGCCCAGGAATTCGAGACCAGCCTGAGTAACACGACGGGAACTCATCTCTACAAAAAATACAAAAGCCAGGCATGGTAGTGCCCACCTGTAGTCCCAGCTACTCGGACAGTTGCATGCCTGTGGTCCCAGCTACTCCGGAGGCTGAGGTGGGAGGACCACTTGAGCCCAGGAGTTTGAAGCTGCAGTGAGTTGTGAACACCACTGCACTCAGCCTGGGTCACAGAGCAAGATTCTGTCTCAAAAACAACAAAAAAGAAAATAACCACTGAGCTGGGCGCCTGGGCAGGCCAGGCCCTTCAGGGCTTGTGGAATGGGAAGGAGAATGGACCCTTCCTCTTCTTCAGGCCTGCTGGGTGTGGCCAGACCCTTTGTGTGCTCACCCACTCTGAGGAGCTTACATCCAGCTCTGCTATCCTCTCTCCGGCCCTCCTCTCTGCAGACGTGTGCTGGTTCCTGCAGGAATTCACCTCTAGTTGAGAAACATATTTTTTTTTCAGCCCTGATCCAAAGCTCTGTTGGGGACTTGGGTAACAGGTCCTGCTCTGCCCACTGTGTCCCCTTCCCACCCAATTCATCTTTCTTCCTACTCCTTACTTGCTAAAGGGTGGTAATTCCCTCTCCGTTATTTTTCCTGTGGGATATTAATGCTGATGCAATAATTACAGTCACGTTTACTAAGCACTGTCTATACGCTATCCCATTCGCCCTCACAACCACCCTGTGAAGCTTTTACCACCATATTACAGATAAGGAAACTGAGACACGGGTTGAGTAATTTGCCCAAGGTCACATGCTGTTCTTGCAGGAGCCACTGTTCAAGCCTGGGCAGGCAGGCAGCCTTGTGTGCTCCTTGCCTAGGGAGGTGCAGAACTGAGAGTGGGCCAAGCAGGGAGGGAGTCCTCTGAGCACAGCGCGGCTGCTGTGGTTGGGGTGGAGGCATAGCAATGATGAAACTTCAGGGCCACCTGGCCGGCCCCATGTGATGTCTCCTCTCTCTCCTCCTACAGAGGTCCCCCAGTTTACTCCCTCCCTGATATCAGAGAAAATCCTGCTGCGGCTGCTCAAGTACCCAGACGTCATTCAGGAACTCAAGTTTGACGAGCACAACAAGTACTATGCCCGCCATTATCTGTACACCCGAAATAAGCCAGCTGACTACTTCATCCTCATCCTGCAGGTGAGGCCGCTCAGCCCTGGGCCTGCTGCCTGCTCCCCCTGGCACCACAGCTGCCCCCCAACCCCTGGGCCCTCTCTCCTGCCTGCTGCAGAGGTATGTGGCTTCCCAGCCTGGGGAGCCTGCTGCCTGCCCTACACGGCCATCCTCTCCCTGAGAGGCTACCCTTGATCTCGCAGGTCAGGCCCTGAGCCCTCCAGGGCTCTAGTACTGGCCCTTCCACGGGCCCCACTGTCCCTCGTTCCTTACTCCCCTTCCTGCCTTATCCTTTGTTTCCTCCCTCACTCTGTCTCTAACCCCGGCCCTGTGTTCTTTCAGGGGAAGGTGGAGGTGGAGGCAGGGAAGGAGAACATGAAGTTTGAGACGGGCGCCTTCTCCTACTATGGGACTATGGCCCTGACCTCGGTCCCTTCCGGTGAGTTGTTGGGCAGGGTCTGTGCTGCCCTCTGGCCCCCCTGCAGCTAGGCCATGGACCAACATCAGAACTGAGTGTGAGCCCCAGAGCTCATAACCATTTAGCTGGGGCAGAGGGAGGCTGGTGAGGCGGGAGCTACCAGAGCCTGGAGCGGGTGGCATGGAAGAGCAGAGGGAGCTGTCCCTTTGAACAGGGTCCAGAGGCTGGAGGGTAAGAGAGGAGAGAGGGATTTTAGAGCAAGAGCCTATAGGCAGCAGGGGGCATGTCCAGAGGTGTCAGTAGACCAGCCTGCCTGGGGAAGAGGCCTGTGGGGAGGAAGGCCCAGGGCCCTGCTCCTGAGGACAGGAGGGGAATCTAGGAGGCCAAAGTGCCCCGGAGCGAGGAGCCAGGCCAGGGCCTGTTTGCCAGGGCAGGTTACAGATGGGTTTGGCTTTGCAGGGGACGCGGCTACTGGGTTTTGGTTAGAGGTCAGCTCCAATGGAATAAAGGGCCGTGGGGACAGACAAGCGAGGGGAGACTGGGCACCCTCTGAGAGGTGTTATGGAAGGTTTGGGGACGCGCCACTCTGGCTGCCCTGGTGCCTTCTCCCGTGCTGAGTGACTCAGGCTGTCCCTACAGAGCCCCACAGGCAAAGCCCCGCAGGCTCAGGTCTCCCTAGCTCATCTCCTTGCTCCTCTCCGGCCTTTGGTCCTGGGGAGGGGTGTTGCTGCATTGTAGACAGAGAAAGTCCACTTTGGTGCTAGAGAACAGGCCACGCCAGTGGCATGTGTGCTGCAGCTCCCAAAGAACCTCTGTGCCATGCCTGTCATTGTCTTTTGACAAAAAGGATCCAGAGGGGCATGGGGGTAGGGCACCCATGAATATTGACACCCCACTCAGCTTATCCACTGTGTCCTCGGCCCCTCTCATCCTTTCAGATGAGTGGGGCACAGCAGGCTCCCTGGGCACGGGAAAGACAGGGCTCCAGAGCGGGGCTCTGAGCAGGTGGACCCTGCCAGATGCCTCAGGCCCAGGGAAGACTTCCTGTGCCCCATTCAGCTTGAGGAAATTTCATTCAGAAGGCAGGCGGAGAGGCACAGGAGGCTTCCCCCAGGCACTCTTCATGCAGTGAAGCCTCAGAGGCCTGGTCAGGGCCTGGGTTCTGTCCCTCTACCGATAGTCTCTCCGTTCCCACTTGATGTGGCTGGAAGGGAGGGGAGATGACTAGGCACACTCAGCCAGTTTCTGCCCATCTCCACACAGTGCTCATGGATCTGCCCTGAACACCCTTCCCATCAGAGCCATGTCCCTTTCTCCACTGGGCCCGTCTGCCCAAAGCAGCCTGGCCCCATCAGGTCTGCCTCTGTCCTGTGCCTGTGACTCCGTGTCCTGTCTCCTGACTGCACCCATCACTGACCTTCTCTTTTGCTCCAGTGCCTTCAGTCCAGGTCGGGTGTCCGCCTGGCAAGCGGAACTCCCTGCTCTGCTGGCTTACAGGTAATATGGCATGGCTGAGGGTCACGCTGCCACCTGCCGCCTGAGCCTTCACACTGCAGCTGCATTAACCTCCCCACAGGGACCGAGCACCCGCCTGCTCAATGTGGGCCACCCGACTTCAGTGGGTCTGCTTGGCTGGGGCCCAATTTCTGGCCAGCTTTGCTGCCTCAGTTCTAGAAGGGCTGAAAGGCCCCCCCAAAGGTCTCTTAATCCTTGAGATCACATACACAGAGACATACCACACACACATACACACACACACACAGCAATAAAACACACATTCACAGAGATACCACACACACACAAAGAGATACCACACACACAGAGAGACACAGATACATGCACCCATAGACACACACACACACACACACACACACACACACACACACACTGACAGGTACATACACATGCCTCTAGAGAGACACACACAGAGATATCACACACACACACCCAGAGACACATTCACAGAGACAGAGATACCACACACACACACAGTCACACACATACACCCACAGACACACACAGAGATACACATAGAAACACACATGCAGATACACACATACACACAGATATATACACCCACAGACACATACACAGAGACACAGAGGTACCACATATACCTATAGACATACATACATACACACATCCATAGACACACACACACAGATATACCCATAGACACACCAAGACACATACAACCATAGACACAGAAACACCCGTAGGCACACACACAGACACATACACACAGATACACATCCATAGACACATGCACAGAGACACACACCCATAGGCACACACACAAAGAGACACACACAGATGGACACATACTCAGAGGCACACACAGAAGCACACCCATAGGCACACACAGATACACATCCATAGACACACACACACACACACACACATATATATACACAGATACACCCATAGACACACAAACACAGAGATACACAGATGCCACACACAGAAACACACACAGATGCACACAGATACACACACCCATAGACACACACAGACATCACACAAAGATCCCACACACAGAAATGGAAACACACATCCATAGACACATACACACAGAAACACCCACAGACACACACACATGCACCCAGAGGATAGGCTGGGAGTGGAGGGTTGCTCCTGGCCCAGCCAGCCAGCTGCCCTCCACAGCTGAGAGGAGATGCACCCCAGCAGGTCAGCACTTTCTGCTCCAGGCCACCCACACACCTTGGCAGGGTGACTTGCCATCTCATCAGCTTTCTCTAAAAGACTTTCCGACTTTCTTCAGCTTCCCGTTCAGCTGCTGGCCCAGTAGGCAACTGTGAGGCCCTGAGGAGCATGGCTGCAGGTCACACTGCCCATTCAAGAGCCACCTCCACAGTTGCTGGCTAAATAATAGTCTTGGTCTTTGCTTTCTCCTCTGTGAAATGGGAACAATACATGTACCCGCTTCATAGATTTGTCAGGAGAGTATGTGAGGGAATTGATGTAAAATGTTGAGTTACAGCTCAGTTATTATTATTTCTGGTTTTTCTTCCTGATTACAACAAAAATGTGGCATTCCAACCAGAAAGCCTTTCAGGAAAGGCCAATGCCATATGCTGCTTCTGGCCTTGGATGTGTCACGTTCCTGATACCTGTCCAGGGAGTTGGTGGGAATAATGGGGCCAGACTCATTCAGCTTGAGGTTTCCTGGGATTCCTGCATGCACCCAGGCTGCAGAGGGCACAGGATGGTGCTGGTCTCTTCAGCTGTGACCTGTGCCCCTCAGGAGCAGCATCAGCATCTTTGAGCTCCTCACACCCCAGCAGCCCTAAACACCCATCATCTCAGCCTGGGGATTCCCATTTCACATTTGTACCACTGGGCCTTCTTCTGTCCGAACTGTTCCAAGGCATACTCTGCTATTTTGACCCTCTGTTTAATAAATAAGTAGATGAAAAGGTGACTTAGAAGCAGTTATTCCCTGTCCCTTTCAGACCTCCCCAGTGTGACCTCAGTCTCCCTCCCCTCCTCCATGCTTGCTCTGGTTTCATGGATGGCCAGGAGGTGATGCACCCGTGATTTGAATCCTGATGTTTTTATCCACTGTGAGGACAAAGGCAATTTGCCATAAGCTTTCTGGTCAGTCTCACAGTGTTCCATAGAGCAGGTGTGCCCTCATTGATTAGTTCTCCACTTTATGCATATTTATGGAGGTCTCTATTATAAATAATACCATGATATAAACTTTTTTACACAAAAAAGCAAAAAACTTTTCCTTTGTTTAAGGTTACATCCTTAGGATATCCTTTCAGCAATAAAATTACCAGGTCAAAACCTTGTAGTTTTTGTTTTATTTATTTTTTGGGCTGGGCACAGTGGCTTACGCCTGTAATCCCAGCAATTTGGAGGGCCAAGGCAGGTAGATCACGGGGTCAAGAGATTGAGACCATCCTGGCCAACATGGTGAAACCCCATCTCTACTAAAAATACAAAAATTAGCTAGGTGTGGTGGTGTGCACCTGTAGTCCCAACTACTCAGAGGCTGAGGCAGAAGAATTGCCTGAACCTGGGAGGTGGAGGTTGCAGGGAGCTGAGATTGGCCTGGTAACAGAGTGAGATTCCATCTCGAAAAAAAAAAAAAAAGTAAGGTAGCTTATTGGGAAAATAGAAAAGTCTTGAGAAAATTAAAAAGCATCAGCCGGGAGCGGTGGCTCACGCCTGTAATCCCAGCACTTTGGGAGGCTGAGGCGGGTGGATCACCTGAGGTCAGGAGTTCCAGACCAGCCTGACCAATATGGTGAAGCCCTGTCTTTAAAAAAAAAAAAAAAAAAGAAAGAAAGAAAATTAAAAAGCATCATAAGTTCATCCCTCAGAGACAAAATGTATTTTGGTGAATTTTTCTAGGACTTCTGTTTTTTGGGTTAACAGATACATTCTTTCTCTGTCACCCAGGCTGGAAAGCGGTAGTGCAATCATAGCTCACTGCAGCCTCAGCTTCTTGGGCTCAAGCGATCCTCCCACCTCAGCCTCCCAAGTAGCTAGGACTACAGGCAGGTGCCACCATGCTGGGCTAATTTTTTAAAAAACACTTCTTGTAGAGATGGGGATCTCACTGTGTTGTCCAGAATGGTCTCAAACTCATAGGCTCCTTCCACCTCAGCCTCTCAAAGCACTGGGATTATAGGGATGAGTCACTGCACCTGGCCAGACCTCTAATCTTAAAAAATCATGTCACTAATTTGTTTTTGTTTTTTTGTTTTTCTTTTTGAGATGAGTCTTGCTGCAACGCCCAGGCTGGAGTGCAGTGGTGTGATCTCAGCTCACTGCAACCTCTGCTTCCCGGGTTCAAGTGACTGTCCCGCCTCAGCTTCCCGAGTAGCTGGGAGTACAGTTGTGCACTACCATGCCCGGCTTTTTTTTTTTTTTTTTTGAGACGGAGTCTCGCCTTATCGCCCAGGCTGGAGTGCAGTGGTGCAATCTTGGCTCACTGCAGCTTCTGCCTCCTGGGTTCAAGCAATTCTCCTGCCTCAGTCTCCCAAGTAGCTGGGATTATAGGTGCGTACCACCACACCTGGCTAATTTTTTGTATCTTTAGTAGAGATGGGGTTTCACCATGTTGGCCAGGCTGATCTCAAACTCCTGACCTCATGGTCCACCCGCCTCAGCCTCCCAAAGTGCTGGGATTATAGGCATGAGCCATCACACCCGGCCAAATTTTGTATGTTTAGTAGAGATAGGGTTTTGCCATATTGGCCAGACTGGACTTGAACTCCTGACCTCGGGTGATCCGCCTGCCTAGGTCTCTCAAAGTGCTGGGATTACAGCTGTGAGCCACCTTACCTGGCCCGTGTTACTAATTTGTGTTGGTTTTAAATTCAGTTTCTTGGCCAGGCTTGGTGGCTCATTACTGTAATCCTAGCACTTTGGGAGGCTGAGGCAGGAGGATCACTTGAGCCCAGGAGTTTGAGACCAGCCTGGGTAACATAGTGAGACCCTTTCTCTTTTTTTTTTTTTTTCCTTTCTCTTTTAAAAATAAAATAAATTCAGTCCTGTTTCTAGAATGTTAGGAAGCATTAAGTAAAAGCATTCATTATTCAGATAGCTAATATGAAGTACTAAGTAATACCCCTCATATTTCTGCTTTTTCTAGAACTTAATCAGAGGTGTTACTCGTTAGATGCTTGCACACGATCCTCTTATGATCCCCTAAATATTTCCTGTTCCATGGGAATACCACAACCTCATCATAGAATAGCCAGACTATAGTTTGCTAGCTTTATATATAAAAATCAAAGCTTTACTTAAGCACAAAGATAGAGTATTACTCAGTTCACTCTCACTTAGTTAAAAATTGTATCGGTCATTGAGTCACTAGATTCAGTATGTTTGTTCTCTTCACTTGGCAATTTATTAGAATGGCTAACTTAGTAACTTAGTAGTTAACTAAGCAAACCAGCTTAGTCTGCTTCCTGTTTGTTTAAAAGGATCTTGCATGCCGTCACAATTAACTTCTTTGTGCATTTCATGGTTTCCTAAGTGTTCTCAAAAACAAGTTAATGATATACAGTAAGGTATATCATTTGAAAAAGCAGTTTTTCTTTTTCAAAATAAGATGTGCATTCCTTCCTTATTCGAGGTTGTTACTACCATTTCCCAGTATGGCAAGTATCTTAACGAGTAACACCTCTGATTAAGTTCTAGAAAAATTAGAGGAAGCCTGTGCTTCCTCTAGTTGCGGGAAGAGGTGTGTACCACCTCCACCCAACTCTGCCTCATGAGAGGGGAGAAGTGCCTACTACCCCCTGCCAGGTCAGGCTGGCTGGGGTGCAGGTGGAAGTGAGTAGGACTGTGTTTCATGCTGAGTAGATTATGTGCAGAACATATTTTTGACTCCATAAAAGCATTGTCTTTTTTTTTTGAGACAATGTAGTGGTGCAATCTTGGCTCATTATAACCTAGCCTCCCATGCTCAGGTGATCCTCCCACCTCAGCCACTCAAGGAGCTGGGGCCACAGGCAAGAGCCACCATGCCTGGCTAATTTTTGTATTTTTTGTAGAGACGGGGTTTTGCTGTGTTGCCCAGTCTGGTCTTGAACTCAGGCTGAAGCAGTCTGCCTCCCAAAAGTGCTAGGATTACAGGTGTGAGCCACCTCGCCCAGCCCCCCACAAGAGCATTTTAAGATGTGACAGTGCATCTTATGTGAGGAGGTGTGTATTCACAATGTGAGAGTGCAAACTATACATTCTTCATTTCAATACATATTTTTTATTTATAAAGTATGCAGTTTATGTCACTTGACGTAAGCTGGTATTGAGACAAGAATGGCAGTTTGCTTGGTTTTCTTTTGGGTTTTTTTTTTTGAGATGGAGTCTCACTCTGTCGCCCATCCTGGAGTGCAGTGGTGTAAGGTTGGCTCACTGCAACCTCCACCTCCCAGGTTCAAGTGATTCTCCTGCCTCAGCCTCCCAGGTAGTTGGGATTACAGGTGTTTCTACCATGCCCAGCTAATTTCTGTATTTTTAGTAGAGACAGGGTTTCACCATGTTGGCCAGCCTGGTCTCAAACTTTTGACCTCAAGTGATCCTTCTGCCTTAGCCTCCCAAAGTACTGGGATTACAAATGTGAGACACCATGCCTGGCCTAAGGATGGCAGTTTGTCTGTCCTGCTAGGATGATCGTTGTGTTGCTCTTGACTGATTGGTTGTTGTGGGAAATTAGAGATTTTGTAGCCATAAACTTTCTGTGTCTGTGGTTTTTATTTTCTGTTTGGTTGATGTGTTTTTGTAGACTTTTTAATACTTGTTGCACAACAGTTCTAAACAAACTAATTCATTGCTTTAATGAGGTCGCACCTTCTGCAGTCAGACCTTCTACATGCTTCTGTTTATCCCTAAGAATGACTTCCTGTTCCTGGGTGGGGTGTCCCTGGGCTTCCATGGGATGAGGTCAGACAAGAGGGTGAGAGTGGGTACCAGGGTGGCCTTAGACATGAGAACCTCTGCTCTCCCTGCAGACCGTTCCCCAGCCCACCCAACCCCACTCAGCCGCTCAGCCTCCCTCAGTTACCCAGACCGCACAGACATCTCAACTGCATCAACCTTGGCAGGCAGCAGCAACCAGTTTGGCAGCTCTGTCCTGGGACAGTACATCTCCGACTTCAGCGTCCGGGCACTCGTGGACCTGCAGTACATCAAGGTGATTGCCCCACGGCCCTGTCTGGGCAGTGCCATCTTCTGCTCAAGAATCAGCTACTTCTTTCATCCACCAAACCCAGTATGGTGGGCCCAGGCTGGAGTGCAGTGGTACCTTTTTCTTCTGGAGACAGGGTCTTGTTCTGTCACCCAGGCTGGAGTGCAGTGGTGTGATCATAGCCCACCGCAGCCCTGAACTCCTGGGCTCAAGCAGTCATCCCACCTCAGCCTCCTGAGTAGCTGGGACTAAAGGTGTGCATGTGGCTTCATTGCTGTTTTTTTCTGAGACAAAGTCTCGCTCTTTTTCCCCAGGCTGGAGTGCAAGGCACGATCTCAGCTCAGCAACCTCCACCTCCCAGGTTCAAGCAATTCTCCTGCCTTAGCCTCCTGAGTAGCTGGGATTACAGGCACGTGCCACCACACCTGGCTAATTTTCTTTGTATTTTTAGTAGAGATGGGGTTTCACCATGTTGGCCAGGGTGGTCTTGAACTCCTGACCTTAGGTGATCCTCCTGTCTTGGCCTCCCAACGCTAGGATTACAGGCATGAGCCTCCACGCCTGGGTGGGGCTTTGTTTTTATTTCTTACAGAGATAGGATCTCACTGTGTTGCCTGGGCTGGCTTGAAACTTCTAGGCTCAAGCGATCTGCCCACCTCAGCATCCCAAAGTGCTAGGATTACAGGTGTGAGCCACTGTGCACAGCCCCGAGATGCTTTTTCCTCTTGTTTGTACACCTTATTCTTTGTAAGGGCTTCCAGAGACCCTGACTGGTTATATCCTCTCTTGACTCACAGCCTCAATCTTTGCCCCATATCCCCAGGCCTGGAGATAGGGTCTGCTTCCCAGCCCTCTCTGCATGAATTCATCCCTTCCTCCTGCAGATCACTCGGCAGCAGTACCAGAACGGGCTGCTGGCCTCTCGCATGGAGAACAGCCCTCAGTTTCCCATAGACGGGTGCACCGCCCACATGGAGAACTTGGCTGAGAAGTCTGAGCTGCCTGTGGTAGACGAGACCACAACCCTTCTCAATGAGCGTAACTCCTTGCTGCACAAAGCCTCCCACGAGAGTGCCATCTGACAGGAGGGCCCGGGGCCCCCTGCCCACCCTGCGGGGGCCTCCCCAGTGGGCCCACATGAAGAGAGGGAACCTGTTAGTCCAGAAAGGATGCGGATAGATAGCCTGTCTGACTGAGAATCCAGATGGCCCCCAGCCTGTAGGGGATCTGGCCTCTGCCAGGGACCTCTGAGTAGCTCTGAGGTAGCACTATCCAGCCCTGGATTGGTGGGGCAGTGGGCCAGCTACCATGAGCAAAGGCTGTTTTTTACTGACAGAATTTCTAAACTAGGCTCATCGCTCCTCTTTTTAAATATCATTTTGGGAAGGGAAGACAGGGTTAAGGAACTTTATTTTTAAAAAAAAAAAATTTTTTCCCAAAAAACTGTAAAAGAGGAAGGGTTTCTTGCCCCAGGAAGCAATGGCCATAATCTGCTCCCAGCCATAACCTTCCAGCTTATGTCCCTAATTCAGGGAGCTCTCCCTTCTGCCGCCTCCTCCTCCTCCTCCAGAGGTGGTATCCCAGAGCCTGCCAGAGGAGGCTCGTCTCTTGGGAGGAAGACAGCTCTTCACAGGAAGCAAAGAACCAAATGATTGGGAGATCAGCTGCCTGGGCACCTGTGCTGTAGCTTATCTGATGATTCTGAAGCCAAGAGCTCCGGGGTAGCTGTGATCGGGGACACAGCCCAAGCTATGGAGAGGAGCACATCTGCTTTCAACCACTGTACCCAGAAAGCTCCTAGAACTCTGCCGACAGCCTCTCCTGGTGAGTCGGGACTCGGCTGAGGACACATCCCCACCCTGCCTCCTATCTGGCCCTTTGGACAACTGCCCCTTTGTGATGGGGCTGGCTCAAGTGTTAGGCAGGGTCTCAGGCCTTTGATTGTTCACCCTTGCTCTACAGGCCCTGACCTCACTTTTACCAAAGTTCCCCCTTGGTGGGAGGGCATCTATGTTGGAGGTGACTTGTCTGGGTTCTTCCCTTTGGTTCCAGGAGGAACTGTCATCGGCAACTGCGTTGTTAGCAGTCAGTACCACCCTGCCCCATAATGAGAGTCAAGGCTCACTTGTTGACTGATGCCTTTTTCCCAGACTCCTCCTTTTGAATCCCCAAGCCCCAGTCCCTCTTGGGGGTGGGGACAAGAGGTCATGTTGGAAGCCACCCAAGCAGGTTCTTTATGCCCTTTCCTCTGCTGCCGGCAAGGCTCACCTTGCCTTGTCCACCCACTTATGGAACCTCAGGAGAGGAGGGCTCCTCCTGAAGGCATACACCTGGTAGCCCCGCTTTCTCACATGTGTGATCCTAGCGTGAGAGGTCGTCCTGCCCTTGCTGAAGTTAGTAGTACTTTACCAAGAGTTCTGCCCCCATATGAATTCCTGCCCCGGCACCTCTTACCTGGGGCTGAATCAGGCACTGCTGCAGAGCTCCAGGCTTCCCAGAGTCAGGGAGGCTGTGGGACCAAGGTCCACGTTGGCCCTTCCACTGGGTGCAGCAGGAGCTGGGGCCCGAGAGCCAGGTGGGTAAGACTCTGCAGGCCTTCCGCCTGAGTATTATTTATTCACTCCTTTCCTCACCCCAAGTGCCCTGCTCTCCAGGTGCCTAGAGAATCCTAACTCTTAGGACCAGGGATTGTCTTGCACCAAGTATGCCTACCCCTGGCCAGTCTGAGGTCTCCTAGCCATAGAACTGACTCCTGGAAGCCAGGAGAGAAGGTGGTGACACCCAAGGGTTCTAAACTGTAAGGAAAAAAGACACCAGACCTTTGTTCCCTATTGGTGGAAAGCCCTTAGTCTTCTATAGGAGCAGCTTGCTCCCAAATCCTTTCGGAAGCCAGCAGAGCTGTATTCCTGACAGCCCTGACTGCCAGGTGGAGCAAAAGACATTGGTGGGGGTATGTGAAGCAAAAGGGGCAGGTGCACACACACCTCCACCTGACCTTTGTGCACATGGTTACCAACTGGCTGGTATTCCTCCTCTTCCCTGGCCCACTGATAATCCCTTCTCACAGAGGATCATCATTATTTCCAAATATTGTTGGTCTGATGACTTCCTCTTCCCAGTGCAATTTTTCATTTCCTATTTCAACCTCTGGTTCCTGGGATGAGCCATACCCTGAAACTGGCCCACCCAATGTGTCCTCTGTGTAAGGGAGACCTTTGCAAATGGCATCCAAATGGGTAGGTAGGTCACAGCCACCGTATTTATTTTGCATAAGATTTTAATTTGTATATTTTTGTGATTTATTTTGGTGTTATGAGTTTGACTCTCGGGGAGTTTTGTTGTTATGACTCTTGTGTCTTTTGTCACAAAACAATGATAGTATTTGCTAGATGATATATGGAATTTATTTTTGATTGGTAATAAAAAATGAAATATGTATAAATCCTGGTGAGTCTACAACTTGCCTGTTTGAATTCTGTCAGTATGAACTATGTTGTCGAGATAAAAGTGCCTGTGGCTGGCTAGCTCTTGTGATGGGGCAAGGAGCAATGAAGGACTGTAAGACCATTCGGCAGTGAAATGCAATCAGAAATGGAATTTCTAAAATATAGTCCAGGCTGTGTCACGGGAGTAAGAGGGTCGTGGCTGCTGGCAGACATACAGGACAGATGTGCTCAGCTGCCATAAGCATGAGTCCTGTGAGACAGATCCCATAGGCTCCTTGGCTTGTGAGTACTGGAAGGGCAATGGACTTCAGCAAATTGCCCCTCCTCCCTACCCACGGGACTGAGAGAAGCTTGAACCAAAAGTATATTGTTTTATAACATGCAGCTGCATTTTCATTCACACCTACAGGCTGGTTGTGGTTTCAAAGTTGGAGTGTTCATCCCCTGAAGAACCTGACTGAGTTACTCACTACACCCACTCTCGAAGTGGCAGCTCTGCAGGGGACTCTATGGTGCTGTCTAGGTGCTGCAAGCTCACTTGTGCAATGGAATGTGCTGAGGCCAGGAACTCCAAGCATGCAAAAGTTAATGTAGTAGACAAACTGGGGGCATTCCTGAAGAAAGGGAGGCTTCTGGGTAGACAACACAGAAAAGAAGATATTCCAGATAAAAGAGGTACACATGCAAATGTTTGTGTATAGGGCAAGATTTGTAAATTATCTTCATCTGTTCCACACACTTAATCACCTATTGCATTCCAGGTACTACAACCCCTCTGTGAATTTAGTGAAGAACCTCCCTCCGACCCTAAAGGGGACGGTCACAGCTTTTTGACTTGTATCCCCTACCTGGGACACATCTCCTAAGTCTTGATGGGACTCACCCCTTATTTAAGCCTCAGTTCAAATCCCATCTCCTTGAGAAGCCTTCCCTGATTAGCCCATCTCAGTCAGCATCACCCCAGCATCTGTCTTTCCATCTTGCCTTTTTCCCTCCATAGCACTTACTACCAGGTATTAAAATATAGACTTGGGTATTTTTTGTTGTCCTTGCACTAGAATCTAGCCCCACAAGGGTAGGGACTTAATGTTATTCCCACTACAGTCCCAACACTAGAACAGTACCTGGTACACTGCAGGGACTCAATGCAGGAAATACTTGTTGAATTAATAAATTAATATGTTACAATAGGGGATGTACCTGGATGACCTGGGGAGAGCACATAGCTCCGTAGTCAAGAGGGTCAAGGAAGATCACTTGGAGGGAGTAGCATATGAGCTAAGGCTTGAGAGATAAGCAGGAATTAGCCAATGGGTTTAAAACTCAAGAATAAACATTTAGCTCTAACATGGAAATGTCTTGATCTGAAAGACCAGTAAGGAAAATGGCCCAGGGAGGACCAACGATGGCCTGAAGGTTAAAGTGGCTGTGTGTCCACTGTTGCTAACCAGGGGTGGAGTAAACAATGGCACAGCTACAGGAGAAGCTGGCAAAGGACTGTTGAGGCCTCTACTGCAAATGGAAAACCACTCCAGGAGCAGCTCTGCATGTCCCATACTGGGTTTTTTGTCAGTATCTTTGGGTACTGACAATTTAAATGACCACTTATGTTTTCCAAGTTTGAGCCAATTGTTCTTTCACCTGAAGCTTTACTCCCAGAAAGTTAGTTATAGGTTGTTTTCTAAGGAAGCCTGAGACAAGGAAAAAGTAACATGTCAAAGGTGAGGGCCCTGTCTTTAAATCCATGGGGCGCTTTTCCTGGCTTTCCTCTGGAACTGTTCTTTGCTAGTTAAGGACTTTTCAGGCACAGGACTCATTTCAAGCATGTCATCCATTCTATTTCAATATCAGCATTTTATCTTGACTTGGAGACAGAAGTGAGAACTAAAGGAGCTGAATCTATTGTAACGTTTGCAATTTTTTCTATAAAGGAGGCATGATGATCCAGTGGCAAGGCCCGGTAATGTCTTTATTGCTTCTGCTAGAGTCTTAGTATGTAATCTGCAAAAAGTAAACTGAAAGGGCACAGAACATCATCTGCACCAAGATGCCACTGGCCTAGTCACAGCTCTGACTTTACAATGCAGAAGAGACACTATCACCATCTTTTAAAAAGTTTTTTTTACAATGCCTTTTTCCTTAGGTCATTCACCACCAGCTTACTCTTTTTTTTTTTTTTTTTTGCACATTACCTTTCACACAAACACGTTTTACTAGTGGCCACAATGTGTATACTTTTTTTTAATTGTTATTTTCATGACATAGCAAATTGTTTCTACAGAATCCTTATAAAGGTCATTTAAAATGACACGTGCAGTAAGTCAAAGTCTTCTTGTGCTAGGAAATTTTTAAAAAGTATAGAGAAAAATACAAAAATCACTGAATCTGAACACCTATAGAGAAGTTTTGTTAGCAGTTGGTCTATTTCCTTTCAATAACACAGAGATCATACCTAGTGGGTAAAGAACATTCAGTACTGTCAACAGACCATACTGTCTTCTAAAATCGCTTCAGCAGTGAGGATCCTCTCGAATAGATCTTGTTATTCCTGAGGAATTATTCTCCCAGCGGTGAGCCGTGAGAAGTGGAATCACCAAATGTAATTTCTGACAGAACTGCCGCCTCCTTGTGTGGCTGGGATGCTGACCTGGGTGTCAGGCCGGTCGCGCCAGAAGCCAGCACCCATGCTGAGTCTTTCTGAGCTCCACTCTTCTCCTGTAAGAGATTAATAACCTGAGGTGGCTGTCCAGATCCAAGGCGGTAGTGATTTTGTGTGTCCGCGTATTTATCACGGAGTTCGCGGCGGAAACGCGGGGACTGTCCCACGTCCCCAGACCTCTAGTAGGGTTGCGGCGCGATGAACATCTTCCATAAACCTTAACCTCCCGGCGCTCAGTCACTGGTTCTAATTTCAGCCCTCTTAGCCACGTATGTCGGCGGGTTAAAAACCTGGCTGGTACCTGGAGGGAGGTCTTTCCTAAGAAAACGCACATCTCTTGCACATTTAAGTCTCAGTCTGGTCTGCGACTTCAGATGAGCCAGGACCCGAGGTTCATCCGAGCTCCCGCTCCGTTCCCGAGCCGAGGACTTCCCAGAACACTGGCCCGACCTCCGGGCGCGGGAGGCGGCCTCGGAAGGAGTGGGATTCCGGGCGCCCCACGCAGGCCAAGGACGCCCAGGCTTGTGAGGCCCTGCCCGCCGCCCTGCGTCCTCCGGGCCACCGCCACCCCGCGCACCGCCAGCTGCCGCAGGACCCAGCAGGGCCCAATGCCCCACGCCCCCGGCCCGCCCCTGGCCGCAGCTTGTTTACTCCCCGACGCAGCCTAGTCCAACCCTGGTGCCCGCCCCCGCCCACCGCCTATTGGTCGAGGATGGACGAAGGCAGGCAACGATTGGTCCGGGGAGAAGCGGGGCGAGCGGGGTAGGCTGCGCGAGAGGCCGAGAGGGGGCGGCAGGCGATGGCGGCGGCGGCAGCGGCAGCGGCGGCGGCAGCGGCAGCGGCGGCGGGTAGGTTAGGCTGGTTGTTCGCCGCGCTTTGCCTGGGCAACGCCGCTGGGGAGGCCGCGCCGGGTCCGCGAGTGCTGGGTTTCTGTCTGGAGGAGGACGGAGAGACGGGCGCCGGGTGGGTACGCGGAGGGGCGGCGCGGGATACGCCGGACGCCACCTTCCTCCTACGCCTCTTCGGCCCGGGCTTTGCCAACAGCTCCTGGTCCTGGGTGGCCCCCAAGGGGGCGGGCTGCCCGGAGGAGGCGGCGGCCCCCGCGGGCGAGTGGCTCGCGTTGCTGCGCCTGCGCCTGCGGGCCGAGGCAGTGCGCCCGCACTCCGCGCTGCTGGCGGTGCGCGTGGAGCTGGGAGGCAGCGGGGCTGAGGAGGCGGCGCCGCCCTGGACTCTGGGCTTCGGGGCGGCCGGGCTGCTGGCGCTGGCGGCGCTGGCGCGGGGCCTTCAGCTGAGCGCGCTGGCGTTGGCGCCGGCCGAGGTGCAGGTGCTGCGCGAGAGCGGCTCAGAGGCAGAGCGTGCGGTGGCGCGGCGCTTGGAGCCCGTGCGGCGCTGGGCTGGCTGCGTCTTGGGCGCGCTGCTGCTGCTGGCCAGCCTGGCGCAGGCGGCGCTGGCGGTGCTGCTGTACCGCGCGGCTGGCCAGCGTGCGGTGCCCGCCGTGCTGGGCAGCGCGGGGCTCTTGTTCCTGGTGGGCGAGGTGGTGCCGGCCGCCGTGAGCGGACGCTGGGCGCTGGCGCTGGCGCCGCGCGCGCTTGGCCTCAGTCGCCTGGCCGTGCTGCTCACCCTGCCCGTGGCGCTGCCCGTGGGGCAGCTGCTAGAGCTGGCGGCGCGGCCCGGGCGGCTGCGGGAGCGGGTGCTGGAGCTGGCGCGCGGCGGCGGCGACCCCTACAGCGATCTCAGCAAGGGCGTGCTGCGGTGCCGCACCGTGGAGGACGTGCTCACACCCCTCGAAGACTGCTTCATGCTGGATGCCAGCACCGTGCTGGATTTCGGCGTCCTGGCCAGCATCATGCAGAGCGGCCACACGCGCATCCCCGTGTACGAGGAGGAGCGCTCCAACATCGTGGACATGCTCTACCTCAAGGACTTGGCCTTCGTGGATCCGGAAGACTGTACACCGCTCAGCACCATAACTCGCTTCTACAACCATCCGCTCCACTTCGTCTTCAACGACACCAAGCTGGACGCTGTCCTGGAGGAGTTCAAGCGAGGTAACAGCCGGGCCTTGGTGCAGGGGACGCTTATGCCAGTGCCCTTTCCCGGGAAAGGGGTGGAGAGTTATGGAAGCCTCCAGGAAAGAGTCCCACCCCCGTGGAGAGCAGTGAGACCTCTAAGGGCCCTTTTCAAGAAGGTACTGGCCTTGGAGCTTGGAATGACCTTTTGAAATATTTAAAGGCCATCCATCAGGGAGGGACGGAGTGCTTTAGAAAGCGAACACTTTAACCCCCGTTTAGGATGGCCGCCCTCCCATTTGGAGGGAGGGGTATGTCCGCCTAGTTCTAATCAAATTCTTGGATAGAAACTAGGAGAACAGAAATGTAGTCTCCAGGTATCTGGAATGTTGTTATCGGCACACACAGGATATCAAGTTGACCAAACCTGTGATGTTTCCTCCAGAGCATTCTTAAGGTCCCTGACCTTATTGCAGATAAGGGTATTTAGGAGCCAATTCCTTATCTGCAATAAAGGCAGGGAAACTTACACTTTGCTTTCACAAAAAGCAACTCCATGGATGCTGATTTAGTCTCCCTTCTGGAGTGCAGTGGCGCGATGTCGGCTCACTGCAACCTCTGCCTGCCAGGTTCAAGCTATTCTCCTGCATCAGCCTTCCGAGTAGCTGGTACTACAGGTACCCACCACCACGTCAGGCTAATTTTTGTTTTTTTAGTAGAGATGGGGTTTCACCATATTGGCCAGGCTAGTCTTGAACTCATGACCAGGTGATCCACTTTCCTCGGCCTCCCAAAGTGCTGGGATTACAGGCGTGAGCCGCTGTGCCGGCCTCTTTTTGCTTCTTAATCTTCTTTTTAATTTTTAAAATTTTATATAGAGACAGGGTCTCGCAGTTTTCTCTGAGCTGGTTTCAAACTCCTGGCCTCAAGTGATCCTCCCACCTTGGCCTCCCAAAGTGTTGGGATTACAGGCATGAGCCACTGCACCCAGCCTGACCTTCTCTTTTCTAACCCTAAGGTCACGTTCTCCCTTAACTCCACATTTTCGTCCCTCCTTTCACTCTGTTTTATCTGAGCAGTTTGGAGGTCGAAGGTAAAACCTGTACCCTCCAGATGTGAAGGTGTGGTTTCCTCAGCAGTCCTCTCCAGTGTCATCCTTGTGGGTGCTCACCAGAGTTTGGGGCTCACACCTTGGCCAACAGCCATGCTTCTCACACCTGCACTCCTGTAGGGTAATGATGGGGGCACCCTAGGGTGTTGGATGGGCTTGACCCTAAAAGCTGCCTGCTGTGAGGCCAAGAAGTGGCAAAGCCCCCTGGCATTTGTGGCAGGACATCTCTGGCACCATCTGTCGACAGCCCCTGGCCTGTTGGCACAGGAAGCCAGGCTTTGTGATAATGACGGCTGCTCCTGACTGAGCACTGCTGTGTGCCAGGCGATGGTCAGCACTCTCTGTGTATCTTATCCCTCATTCCTTGCAGGAGGCCTGGGTACTAAGTTACTGTTACTACTGTAGCTCAGAAATGGGTGGGAGGCTTGGGTGGGCAGCTCTAACTGTTCTCTTAGACTCTTGGGTGCCTCTGTCTGAGTCCCTAGAACATGGTCATGCCACCCTTCCCTGGAGAGGGAGCCTGGGCTGGGGTCCAGGTAGAACCTAGCGGTAGTAAGTACTCCACCTGGGCCACCGGACCCCCTGAGGCAGGGGTGGTTCTCCTAGTGTGGTGGCCAACAGTGCTACCCTACAATCAGCGGAGAGTAGGTTCTATCCTGCCCTTGCCTGCTCCCAGGCCCTGGAAGGCTGCTCAGCCTCTCACGGCACAGGGTCCTCTGCTGTTAGTGATAAGAGTAGGGTAAATGGACCTGCAGTGGGGAGACTTATTAAGCACTTGGGCCAGTGCCTGGCATGCATGTGCTGTGTGCTTGGTGTTAGCAGGCGGCTCTCACTCCTGGGTAGGCCATTCTCGCTCTGGGCAGGCTCTCCTGGTAGGCGAGCTGTTTGCCAATTCAGGAGCAAGGGGTGAATCTGGAAGTGCAGATTTCCATTTTTTCCAGGCAGGTCATCAGATTTCCTTCTTTATAGGGAAAAAGTGGAAGACTGTAGCTGTTCCTTTGGTGTTCTAAGCACTCACGTTTCTAAATTCTTTAAGAAAAAACTCACTCTAGTATCTGGCTTCGGCTGGCTGGTGCTTTCAGCAGTTGAGCAGTCACTGGCAGGAGATTTGGGGCAGTGGAGATGGAAGGGTTGCCCTTTTCGGACTAAAGGGAACTTCCGTAGTTGGTCATATGCTCAGAATGAGGTTGGTGAAAGTGGTGTTTCATTTTCCAAACCCTAGTGTCAGCATCTTCCCAGCCATAGTCTTGCCTTTCAGATGTGATGGATGAGCTTGGCCTAGGGTGGTTGGGGATTCCACTTGGGGAAGAATCAAAAACGTTCACGTTGACTGGGAAGGAGCCTAGAGGCAGGATGTCTCCTAGGGGGCTTGTGTGCTGTGTAAAGAACTTGGACTTAATCACCAGGGCTGTGAGCATTAAGCAGCACCCTCAGTTATTTTTACAGATCAGTGATGATTGTGGACACCAGCAGTGTGAGGAATCCAGGTGAGAGGGGAAGATAACCTGAACAAGGGTCACGGCAGGCCTGGAGAGGAGCCCCAAGAGGGCAGCAGAGTTGGAATTGGGAAAATTGGTGTCTGACAGTGGGGCTGTGCAGCAAGGAGGAGCAGCCAAGGATGAGGCCCAGATTTCTGGCTGTGCGGTGGCAGTGCCCTTCACCAAGGGCTGCTTGTGGGGAGCAGGTAAACTTGTTTTGGCCACTGAATTTGTGTCTGTGCAACGTCCCAAGAGGCAAACTCCTAGCAGGCCGTTGATGTGAAGTATGAGTGGGAGGCAGAATAGGAGTGTCTTAAGCCATGGGAGGGAGGCAGAGAGCTTCAGCCTCCCAGGAGCATAGGTGTGTCGGGGGCAAGGGAAGCCGAGGAGCAGCTGAGCTGACCAGGAGGCGGCAAGACCAAGGAAGGAGGAGAGCCAGAGATGCAGAATGTCCTGGAAGCTAAGGAAAGAGACCACTTTCCCAGGGAAGGCAATTGACAGGAGAGGAGGCCAGCAAACAGGATGCCCTTGACCTTTGCAAGAGCAGATTTGGTGCCCACAGCAAGGGAGCCATTTGGGGAATGAATGAGGTGTGGAAAGGTATGAGAACCAGTGTAGACAGCTCTCTGCAGAGCATGGCTGCAGAGAAGCCAGAGAGTAGTGACTGGCAGAGGACGTCGGGCAGGGGAGGGAGGAGGCCTTCTGCTGTTTGAAGATGGGCAGGTTGAGCAGGTTCAGATTGAAATGCAGGTTGAAATGTAGCTAGGAAGGAAATTGGAGAGGCCAGGGTCCAGGCTGCTCCTGTTCTGGGCCGGGTGGCCTCTAGACAGGTCACAGGTAGCCTGATGCAGGAGGATTTGGGGATGACTGCCTCTGCTTGAAACAGACCATTCTAAAAGCTACCTGACAACACGCTGAAAGGATACCCTTGGAAGACAGTGGGGGAGATTTTTGCAACCTAGAGGTTGAATTGGGGCACTTTCATCCCCCTTGACTTCCCCGCTCCTGTGGTGAGTGAGGGCCATTCGTGGGCAGACTGGCCATGTCTTTCTGGTGACATCCCAGAGCTTTTTTCGCTGCCCCTCTAGTTCAGTGCAATCCTTTGGCAAATATCTTTATTTTCCCCTTGTTAAAGTCCTTTTTGTCCTTCCTAACCTTAGGCATTCCTCTGCTTAGGAACAAAGGGCATATTGCAGTCTTTGTGGCACGTGAGGTTTTAAAAATCGATTCCCTTCCCATCTCTCTGCCAAGTGTATGAGCTTCTGAATTTCCTGGAGCTCGAGTTCCTGCCATCTTGGCAACTGTCATTCCAGGTCTTGTTTCTTTTGCTGCTGTGCTAGGGAACTCTGTAGTCTGGGGGCGAAGTACCCTCCCCGGCAAGGCACCCCTCAGTCAGTGCCAACTTGAGATGACACGCTGATTATTTTGTGCAGATGTCACCAGGAAGAGTGAGTGCTTTGGAGCAGTAATAAATAACTTGGACAGCTGCTCCTTGACTTACAAATGGGGTTATGTCTTGAAAAACCCCATCATAAGTTGAAAATGCCTTAAGTCAAAAATGTGTTTGATATAGCTAACCTATCAAACAAAATAGCTTAGTCTGGCCCACCTTAAACATGCTCAGAACACTTACTTTAGCCTGCAGTTGGGCAAAGTCATCTAACACAAAGCTGTTTTTTGTTTTGTTTTGTTTGTTTTTTTAGTTTTTTTTTAAAATAAAGATGGGGTTTCACCATGTTGGCCAGGCTGGTCTTGAACTCCTGACCTCAGGTGATCCACTCACCTTGGCCTCCCAAAGTGCTAGGATTACAGGCGTGAGCCACCGCGCCCGGTCACAAAGCTGTTTTAAAATAAAGTGTTGAATATCTCATGTAATTTATTGCATGCTGTACTAAAAGTGAAAACAGAATGGCTTTATGTGTATTTGAAGTATGGTTTCTACTGAATGCATATTGCTTTTGAACCATCAAATTTGAAAAATTATAATTTGAACCATTGTTAAGACAGGGACTTTAATGTACAAAAGAATATTATTACTATTTTTTTGAGACGGAGTTTTGCTCTTGTTGCCCAGGCTGGAGTGCAATGGCATGATCTCAGCTCACTGCAACCTCTGCCTCCCAGGTTCAAGCCAGTCTCCTGCCTCAGCCTCCTGAGTATCTGGGATTACAGGCATGTGCCACCATACCAGGCTAATTTTTGTATTTTTAGTAGAGATGGGGTTTCGCCGTGTTGGTCAGGCTGGTCTCGAACTCCTGACCTCATGATCCACCTGCCTCGGTCTCCAAACGTGCTGGGATTACAGGTGTGAGCCACCACGCCTGGCCCAAGAACATTGTTATTTTTGAGACAGAATCTTGCTCTGTCACCCAGCTTGGAGTACAGTGACACGATCGTGGCTCACTGTAGCCTCTACCTCCTGGGCTCAAGCAATCCTCCTACCACACGTAAGCACCACCATGCTCAGCTAATTTTTAATTTTATGTAGAGATTGGGGTCTCCCTGTGTTGCCCAGGCTGGTCTCAAGCTCCTGGCCTCAAGCAATCCTCCCAGCTCAGCCTCCCAAAGAGATGGGATTACAGGTGTGTGCCACCATGCCCGGCCACAGTCTCTGCTTTAGAGGAACGGAGCTCTGTTTTCCTGTCTGTCAGGAGCCAGATGATTGCTGGGAGCCAGATGATTGCCGGGATGCTGAAAAGAGTCCAACCAGCTCCAATAGCAGTGAAGCTCATTAGCAAACTACTTTTGTCTTTCTCGCAGTATTCATTCATTCACCAAGGTGGTTTATAAAACAGAAGAGAGAAGGTGGAAGAACTTACACTCCAATTGTTACTAACATTATAGGAATTGGGCATTATGAAAGGGTACTTTGGCATTCAAATAATTGGGGTACCCTGGAGCCTGCTGACTAAAATTAAACTTCAAGCTTTTCCAGGACTTTCTGCTTGATGTTGGCAAGACACACTGTCACAGCTGCTCGTGGCTCCGTGGAGCTGGCCTGTAGGTGGGCATTGGTGTGAGTGGTTCCACTCTGTTGGCTCAGCGATGAGAGGTGACCTTGAGTCCCTCCAGCTACCCTTGCTCTGTCCCCCTGCTACCATCTTTGGCTGCCATCTAGACCCCTCAGATGTTCTTTTTTGGATTCAGTCACACGACCACCGTTCCGAGGGGATCTTCCAGGGCCTGCTTTCTTCTGTTTGTGATAGAATCATCCCAGTATGGCAGGCCATGGAGAATCGTGTGCCTGTTCTAGAGAAGTTTGAAAGCAAAGGGGTGAGTCCCTCTTTGTAGGAAACCTCCCAAAGGGTCTGGCTTCCTGGGAGAAGGGAGCCTAGATGAGGCCTTTCTGTGCTGAGTCAGCCATTTAGATTGTGGACTTTGGTGCTGGAATCCGGGACACTAACCAAAACCACATGTCACTCTTGGCATTCCTGGTCTGGCCTGAGAAGTTGGTACTCTGGTGGGGCAGCCATGGCCAGTGTAGAGATGGCACCCAGCACAAGCACTGAGGGTTAGAAAGTGTCTAGAATTATGGTTCAGCAGGACTGAATGGAGATCTCCAGGGCCATAGCTGTTCCTCCTGGAAAGTGGGGAGATGACGTGATGTGGCGATTTCCAGCCTTTTGTCCAGGAACACAAGCATCCTGAAGAATGTGATTTATTTAATCAAGCCCACAGGATGTAAAGTATGATTCACACAACAACACAAACTTGACTTTTTGATTTTCCAAGAGTCCAAGAGTCTTGAAGCAAGTACCCCCTCACAGGCAGGTCCAGGCCAGTTTCCCCTCAGTGTTTCAGCTAGTGACAAAAGGAGGGCCTGGTTGAATGAGTTGTTTCCAGCCCTCTGTCCTGGACCTGCACAGCCCAGGCCGGCAGCCCGCCTCCACCTGGGGTTGTGGTACCTAAAGGTGGAGTGTGAGTTGAGATGTGATACCAGATTCAGAGAGTGCAAAATAAAGACAAATTGTCTGTGACTTTTTTTTGTATTGATTACATGTTGAAATGCTATTTTGATTACATTGGGTTACTTACAATATATTATTAAACTTAATTTTATGTGTTTCTTTTGACTTTTTAAATGCAACTATTCAGATTTTAAATTACATAGGTGGCTTGCTTTCTGTTTTTTTCAGACAGGTCTAAAGTAGTATGGATGAAAAGCACTTATCTGACACACAATACATTCCTGAAGCTTCCCCCAACATTCCCCAGCATTCTGAGACTTGGGCTTTTTTCCAAGCTTACATTCCCTCACTAAGCAAACAAACCAAATAGGAAGCTAACCTGAGAAAGGCACATAGGATAAGGTGAAAAATCTCAGCCTGGTGTTCCGCCTCCCTGCACAGTTTGGCTCCGGAGTGGCCAGTTACCACTTATCTCATACCCAGGTTTACAGCCCCTAATGAGCAGCTTTTTTTTTTTTTTTTGAGACAGAGTTTCACTTTTGTTGTCCAGGCTGAAGTACAGCGGCGTGATCTCGGCTCACTGCAACCTCTGCCTCCTGGGTTCAAACGATTCTCCTGCCTCAGCCTCCCGAGTAGCTGGGATTACAGGCACGCACCACCATGCCCAGCTAATTTTGTATTTTTAGTAAAGACAAGGTTTCTCCATGTTGGTCAGGCTGGTCTTGAACTCCCGACCAGGTGATCCACCCGCCTCAGCCTCCCAAAGTGCTGGGATTACAGGCATGAGACACCGTGCCTGGCCATGAGCAGCTTTAAGAATTAGGAAAACCTCCCAGGGAGAGTCAGATTGGGTGTCCCCACTCAGCTGCCCTTTGTGGACTGTCTGGGGAGAACCTGCATTTCCAGAGTCGGTCTCTTGTTCGCATGCATCTGCAGTCTGGCTGCTGTGTGAAGCATTTGTGTTCTCAGCTGGATGCATCCTTGTCTGAACCACATATATGGTGTGGAGGACCTGGGGCTAGATCCCACTCTGCCACACTCTGCCTGGGGGGCCTCATGCAGATGAACATGAGCACAATGCTTCGTTTTCAGCCTATGTGAAAATAAGGCCAGTCCTCATAAGCATGCTGGGAGTCTTAAGTAAAAACCTAGAAAAGGGTCTGACTCTTCCTGGCATGTTGTAGGAACATGAACGTTAGCCGTGTCCTTTTAGTGAGCCTATACCCAGAGGAGACAAAGAAAAATGGGGGCAGGGGGCATCGGCCAGCAAGCTGTTCCATGAGTGTCCTCCCCCGACAGGGAAGTCCCACCTGGCCATTGTGCAGAAGGTGAACAACGAGGGTGAGGGCGACCCCTTCTACGAGGTCCTGGGCCTGGTCACCCTGGAGGATGTGATCGAAGAGATCATCAGGTCCGAGATCCTGGACGAGTCTGAAGACTACCGTGAGTCCGGACTCCTGGCAGTTCCACCTCCACTGGGCCCTAACACTTCCCGAGGTGTATGTTGTGTCAGAGGCCAGTGGGCCTCTGTGCTGCTGGAACCCAGTGAGATCCACAGCCAAGCTCCCTTCTCCTCAGCCCTGCATGGGTGCTGGCAGGGAGACCCCCTTGTAGGAGGGCTCACGCCTGCACCTCCACACAAGCATGGTAGCCTATGCCAGCAGTGGCCTTGCAATCCCAGGGCTCGATTGGGGCTCCATTAGCTGCCGTCCTGTTTCCTCCATTACTGAGAGGGCCCTGCCCTTCATGGACCTTTCCAGTCTTCTGTCTCCCTAGGTGCTTTTGTTTTTGCAGGTTCTTTTCTACATTACAGAAATGTCCCCTGAAAGAACCCATTCTTTGCCATGAAGAAAGTCTTCCCAAAGCAGCTGATCCCATGGCCCTTGATTGCATGGTAAAAGTGTCTGCCTGTTAGGAAGGTGGCTGACGTCTGCAGGGCAGCACAGAACCTGTGCTTCATGGCTGGGCCGCCTGCCCCACATGCTTTCAAAAGTATTGCTTTACTCATGGGTCAGTTTTCAATCACAGCATCTTTAGTCTCATTCCTGAGACTGCCATAGGCGTGGGGTCTCCAGGTTAATTGCAGCCCTTTTGCACTGGTAATCCTTGAATACACACTTTTAGTGGGAAATAGCGCTCAGTGGCCAAGGAGGCCTGTTATTATTTATTTATTTTGAGATGTTCTTGCCCTGTCACCCAGGCTGGAGTGCAGTGGCACAGTCATGGCTCACTGCAGCCTCAACTTCCCAGGCTCAAGGGATCCTCCCACCTTAGCCTCTAGAGTAGCTGGGAGTACAGGGCACATGCCACCACACCTGGCTAATTGTTTTATTTTTTGTAAAGACAAGGTTTCTCTATGTTACCCAGGCTGGTCCTGAACTTCTGGCCTTAAGTGACCCTCCTACCTCAGCCTCCTAAAGTGCTGGGATTACAAGTGTGAACCACTACATCTGGCCTAAATGTAAAAAAACTAGGTCAGTCCACATCCAGTGACCTATCAGGGAGGCCTGTTATTTCATAAAAGCTGCTTTGTTATATCAGCATTCTCTTCAGCCAGCTCCAAGGCAGGGAGCCACCCCTCTGTCCATGTGGTTGGGGTGGCAGCAGGCCCCATGGAGGGAGCAGTGCTGAGGACATGTCCCTGCTGGCCTCAGGAGGAAGGAGAGGGCGACACCGCTCCCTGGTGTGGTTGTGATTGACAGGTGGCTGATGCCTGAGTGTGCCCTCTTCTTCCATCTTAGGAGACACCATGGTGAGGAGGAAGCCTGCTTCTCTGATGGCCCCTCTCAAGCGGAATGAGGAGTTCTCCTTGTTCAAGGTGTCTGATGATGAATATAAAGTAAAAATCTCGCCTCAGCTGCTCTTGGCCACCCAGCGTTTCCTGTCCCGAGGTGAGGCGGGAGGGTGGTCCATGCCTCCTGCTCTCCTCACTGTCCTGTGGGTCAGGAGGCTGCTCGGGGCCGACACTAACTCTACTCCCCATTCCTCGAAAGCAGGTGCATCTTGAGGACTTCCGTGTTCTCTGCAACCCTGCCAGCATCCTGAGTCTTGGGAGAGGCAGCTCCTCTCTGCCAGACGGCCAAGAGCAGGGCCAGGGCAGTGCCACACCTGGTGTGACATGTTCAGGCAGCCTCAGCTCTCAGCTGCATAGATGTGGGGTGCCCTGCCCAGTTTTTTTTTTTTTTTCTTAAAGACAGGTTCTTGCTTTGTCACCCAAGCTGGAGTGCAGTGGTGTAATCTGGTTCACTGCAACCTCCACCTCCCAAGTTCAAGTGATTCTCCTGCCCCAGCCTCCCAAGTAGCTGGAATTACAGGCATGCATCACCACGCCCGGCTGATTTTTTTATTTTTACTAGAGATGGAGTTTCACCATGTTGGCCAGGCTGGTCTGGAACTCCTGACTCCAGGTGATCCGCCCACCTTGGCCTCCCAAAGTGCTGGGATAACAGGCGTGAGCCACCATGCCTAGCCTCTGTCTAGTTCTTTTGTGTTGTGATTAGGGGTGGGGGGCAGCTGCTCACAGGCTACACAGGAGAGCCCCGGTGGGCACAGTAACTTGAAATTGCCTACAGTGTTGGGTGTGGTTCCACTGTTGTACTGAACCGAACATAGAAAGTCAACACCAAGACAAAAAGTATGCCAAATTGCAAGGTTTTTATTGCCGGCGGCCACGGAGGACTCGTGTCTCTCCAACCCGTGGCCCCAAATGGAGGGTGTCAAGACCTTTTATAACCGTAAAAATCACCTTGGGAGTGAAGGTGAGGGGCGGGGGTGGGGGTGAGGGGCTTCAGACATTCCGAGGGCCTGGGGACTTTTTGACATTCAGATTGTTACTTAAGTGGTTCACAAAAGTCAAGATTAGCATTTGTTTACACATTGTCTGGGTAGGGTGGAAATTACAAGTCGCAGGGGCCAAGATGGCCAGGGTTTGGACTGCTTGCCTGTCACATTAGGGGTTACAGAGAGCAGTTTCAACAGACAGCTGAGGTATAGTTGAGGTATACAGTTTTATGGGGCTTTTACCATGTCACACCACGGGCCACTAGGTCCCGGTGGACACCGTCCCCTTTTTTCCACCACGGGCAGAAGTGGATGTATTCAGCCCACTGCGCATCTCTGAGAAGGTTTTGCTGCACCTGCTGAAGCATCCCAGTGTCAACCAGGAAGTGAGGTTTGACGAGAGCAACCGCCTGGCCACACACCACTACCTGTACCAGCGCAGCCAACCAGTGGATTACTTCATTCTTATCCTACAGGTAGCTGTGGGTACCAGGCCCGGAGCCTCCTGCTTCCTCAGCCCAGGGAAGGGTCTGGGAGAAGAGAGGAGTGGGAGCATGCAGATACCTCCCCACCCTGAAACAGTTGAGTTCGTGGGTTTCTCTTTGCGCTGTCTTCTGACAGGAAAGGCAATCTGGCCACATCTGTTTCTCTCCCTGCTGTTCTTCCCAGGGCAGAGTTGAAGTGGAGATCGGGAAAGAGGGCCTGAAGTTTGAGAACGGGGCCTTCACATACTATGGAGTGTCGGCCCTGACTGTGCCATCCTCGGGTAAGCCTCGGCCCCTGCTAGCACAGAGGGCCAGGGTCGAGGCTGCGGAGCCTGTCCCCCCTCGTTGTCACTTCGGCTCTCAGTGCCCCTCCTTGCCTCCCCTTCTACCTGAGCCCACCACCCCATAAGGTGGTGTGGCCCCTGGGCTTCCAGGAGGGAGGGCAGCATTCTTCATCACTCATCTTTGTGGCTCACTCCACCCCTGCGAAACCTCTCCCAGCTGTGTTCATCATGCTCTCTCGGCTTCCCACACACATTGCCTCTCCAGGGTGATGGGTGGGGTTGGTCTTCGAAACTGTACAGTTGTCCCCACCAGGGAAGGGGGCTCCCAGCTGCCAGCCCTGGCTTCTGCCATCACTGATTGTTCCTTTGATAGTTCACCAGTCCCCGGTGTCCTCGCTCCAGCCCATCCGCCATGACCTGCAGCCCGAGCCAGACGGCACGCGTTCATCTGCATATTGTCCCGACTACACCGTCAGGGCGCTCTCTGACCTGCAGCTCATCAAGGTGACTGCCTGGGCTGCTCATGGGTGCTGACTTTAGCTGACTTTGTATCACTGGGGGCTGCCAGCCCCCAGAGCAAGGCCCTGCACTCATCCTGAGGGACACAGACCTTTTCACCCAGTTTCCATGTGAGGTCTTAAAAACACTTGACTCAGTTGCTCTTCTCTGCCCTTAACTAGCTTAAAGTTGTGCCTCTGTCCTCTTCTGGCATGGTGTGGACTCTACTGTCTACCTTCTGTGTCTCACTTCACCAGTTGGGTCTGCCAGTAATATTTCCATCCTCTAGGTTACGCGGCTGCAGTACCTCAACGCACTCCTAGCTACCCGAGCCCAGAACCTGCCACAGTCCCCTGAGAACACTGACCTGCAGGTCATCCCAGGCAGCCAGGCCAGGCTCCTTGGTGAGAAGACCGCCACAGTGGCAGGTAAGCACCGAGTGGTATGCCGTGCACTGTGTCTAGACCTAGGGGCCGTGAACTTGCATACACAGACTTGCACTCTCACCGCCCCACCCTGCTCTCCACCTTTTTTCTCTGTTTTTTCCCATCCTTTTCGCTTCTTGCTTTTTTTTTTAGATGGAGTCTTGCTCTGTCTCAGGCTGGAGTGCAGTGGTATGATCTTGTCTCAGTCTGTCTCTGCTCAGGCTGGAGTGCAGTGGTATGATCTTGGCTCACTGCAATCTCTACCTCCTTTGTTCAAGCAATTCTCCTGTCTCAGCCTCCTGAAGTAGCTAGGATTATAGGCGCCTGCCACCATACCCAGCTAATTTCTTTTTTTTTTTTTTTTTTGAGACGGAGTCCCACTAATTTTTTTGTATTTTTAATAGAGATGGGGTTTCTCCATGTTGGCCAGGGCTGGTCTCAAACACCTGACCTCAGGTGATCTGCCTGTCTCGGCCTCCCAAAGTGCTGGGATTCCAGGCGTGAGCCACCGCACCTGGCCCCCTTGTTATTTTTTTTTTTAATTCTTCATTACTCAGTTTGAACTTCTTGCTGTTTTTAACAGCTTGGATGACACCAAGCTATAGACTAACTGGTATTTAGACTAGAATAAGTCAATATTTTCTCTCAAGGTCCTCTTAGAATGGATTGACTTAATCAGAGAATTGTTGGGAAGTGGGAGTAAGTTTCAGTTCAGACACTTTTGGCCATTCAAGTTTAGGTCACTTGGTAAGTGAAGATTGGAGTCAGCAGTGGGCCTAGCTCAGAGGGTGGGTGGCTGGTGGATCCTACCATCCTAGACACTAAAAGGGCATTTGTGAGGAGTTTGGTCAGTTTATGCTAATGTTTAAATAAACGAGACCCATTCAGGGATCCACTGTGTGCAGGAAATATCAAACCCCATCCCCCCTAGTGCCAGAAGGGATGTGAAAAGAGTCTAAAGTATAGGCTGTGGGTAGGAGTGGTGAAAGGTCAGGCTTTCTTGTTCTTATTTTTCAAGAAGATACTTTTATTCTGATTGAGTTCCTAAGGTTGGGGTTAGAGATATGCCTGAACTTGGGATTCCTGGAGGAGCCGGTGGGGCTTCTGGAGAGGCTGTGGAGGGAGCTGCGGGCTTGCTTCCTCGCACCCATACCTGCCCCACCGAGAGGAAGACAAGCCCTTATCAATGCTTCCTCCGCCACGCACTGCACTAGGAGCTTCCATGTCTAACTCCGCTAACCTCTCTGTGGCTGGAGGTGTGCTGGCTGTTCTGCCCGTTCTACAGGGCAGGATTGAGAGCCCGGGAGAAGGCCCTGGCACTCTGACCTGCTTCCTGTAGGCCTCCCACGAAGCAGCTCTGGCTACTCAGACCCATACTTGAGAGCACAAACATGTTTTTCTAATATAAAGTCCTTTCTGAATTGTGAAGTGATGTTGCAGGTGCAAGGGACAGAAACCCCACTCTGGGTTATGTGGATGCCTCAGCCCTGTGGCTCCAGATCTGGATGTTGGCAAAACGGCAGCAGGAGAGGTTGTGGTGCTTAAGTCCTGGATCTGGGGATGGGTTGCATCTCTTTCTAAAGAGATCTCTCTAAGGATGGTGCTGTACTTTTTTTAAGAGATAAGGTCTTGCCATGTTGCCCAGGCTGGCCTCATAATCTGGGCAAAAGTGATCCTTCTGCCTCAGCCTCCAAAGTAGCTGGACGACCAGCTAGTGCTGCATTTTTTAGGGTTCTTGATGCTGCTGTGCTTACCACTGTGATGGTTTCTTATTTTATGGGGTGCCTCTTATATAGAAGTTCCCACTGTCACTCACATTAGACTGGGGTCTCAGAGGCCAAGATGTTGTATTTTTTAAAATGTGAGCCTTTCGGTTTTGATTTTCCCACATGTGAGCCTTTTCTGCCTCCCAACTGCTACCCAGACTGCACGTGTTGTATTAAAGATACAGACCTAATCCCAGAATAATGCTTTTATTTTTTTAATTTCTTTTTTTCCTTTTTTTTATTGCCCACCTGCAACTGTCTTGATCGAGTTATAAGAATAATACTTTTCTCATCGTTGCATCTTTTGTCCTATACCCAGAGATTTTTTTTTTTTTTTAA